>JAQGEP010000049.1:3817-153252 GCA_028476805.1 Acrocalymma vagum
GACGAGAGATGAGCGATCGACTTGGAGAGGGAGGGCGCTGAGTAAGGCGCGGGAATGCCCAGGAGTGCAGGAGCGAGGCCGTCGCAGAACAGAAAGCCGGCGAACCTCGTGGCAAATTGCGCACTCCCTGTGATTAAGGAGTGAATAAGCTTGCACCACGCTTTTCGAATCAATCGAGGCTGTGCAACGCTTGCTGGCAACAGTACAAATGCGGTCTTTTGTTTTGGTTGATATGGTCGGCCGAGAGACGGTGGACTGAACTGAAAAACAGACCTTGGAAGACGGAGCGGTGAGGGTCGCGACGTCACCGTTTCAGCAGAGCGCGCCCAGAGGATTCCTGACACGGCCGCCCGCTCCGGACGAGAGATCGAGTGTAATAATGAGTACAATGGGCCTAACCGAAAAGTAATCGTGTGGTATTAGGGAGCACAGAATCGAAATAGAACGGAACCGTCTGAAAATATAGAGCTGTGCTACGGGGGCTACGAGGGGGAAGAAGTGAGTGTGCGAGCAACAGTCAGCCTGGGCGCGGCAGTCGACAGAGTAATATGGGCGTTTCTGAGCAACACCACAGCGAGGCTTTGGGGAAATCGATAAACTGGCAAGGCTTTCTGGCGGTGCACCTCGCAGACCGGGAGGAAGGGGGTGGGACAAAGGAGAAAGGGAGTCTGATGAGTCTGTTCTGGGGGAGGAAGAATGTCCTGTCCTGGGGGCATCGATTTGGGTTCGCTGCCCTCCTTATCCTCGCTCATCCGTTTCGTCCATTCCCATGCTCCTCGGTATGCTATGCTATCCATCCTATCCAGTCCTGCGCGGTCGGTCGACCTGGAGAGTAGGGCTCTGGCTCTGGCTGGCGGATCGTCTCAGCGAAGCCCCATCGCCCAGGACGCATGGCCCTGAATCCCATGGCCTGCATTGCATCGCTCCGACACCAGACACCTGAAGCAGCAAGCCATCCACGCAGCGTCCGAGCAGTGGGCCCCGCTATTACTCTATGCGAAGGGCTCTACAGCTGCTGATGCGAAGTAGCACGTCTGTTGGTGTCGTCCAGCTGGTGGTCCGCAACGCCCACTGGCCCGCCGTTGCTGCGCGTGCAGGCCCGGCTTAGCCACTTTTTCGAATCGCGCAAGCCGGTGCTTGGATGGGGGCTTGAAGGGTGATGGACAGCTGCATGTCTGCATCTGCATCGACGGCCACAGCGGCTAAGAAACACTGGTCCAATCGCGGCGGTGGGGGCTGGCTAGGCTGGACTGGGGACGCACTGGGACCTGCTGCCGAGTCGACGATGATTAGACACAGCGAGAAACACCTGCAGCGATCCAGAAACCCGACGAAGAAGACATCCCACGAGCCGATGAGCAACCCGGTCCGCCCGTCCTGTGCCCAAGTGCTCAAGTGCTCAAGTGCTCAAGTGTGTCGAGAGTTGCGATGTGACCTTGCCTGCTCACCAATCACAAAATGGGCGCGCCGAGGAGCAAAGACATTTTGCGAGACGTGACCAACCCGGCCCTGCCCAAGAGAAAAATGAAGCACACACCTACACACTTTCGTTCTCTATTTCGCTCAGACTGGCCCACGCTCGACCAGTTTCTCGTCACCGCTGTCTGCCTGTCTGCGACTCCACCGCGTGCTTGCTTGTTGCGGGAGAGGCGAGAACGGAAACGGCGAATCCTCCAGCGTCACGAGGAACAGAGCCTGGAACGGGAATGGAAATGACTGGGCACGCATTATTATGTGGTATGAGCAATAGATACCGTACAGTAGTATTTTTGTACTGTAGCACTCAGTCGAGTTCCAGCACCCATGCTTTTGTCCCTCACCCACCCCCCCCCCTTTCTCCATCCACTCCATCCACTCCATCCAGGACCATGACAGGACCATGACAGGACCATCCAGGACAAGACAGGTCCCCCGGGACCCCAAGCATCGCAAAGCATCCCCAGGGATCAAAGTTGCCCTGATTGACCGGGCGCTTGCGTCGCCAGGCAGACGTATTTTGTCACTTCGATCCGTCCCGGATGGCAGACGTTAGCCATCTGCTCTCTCCGCCGTCACTGGCTGATAAGGCACGCTTATGCGGGGTGAAGCGGGGCACGCTGCTCAAGTGGCCCAAGGCACTCTGTCTGCCTCTTTCTCTGTCCACTCACAACCACTCGCTGCCATTCTCTGCCACTTCTCTGTCAGATACCGCCAATAGCGGCAACCTCCTCCCTCTTTCCGGTGTCCCAGCTCCAATATCTCTACACCACTGGGCCACTGGCTCTGGCTTGCTGGGTTGGACAACCTTACCACCAAACGAGGGGGGTGTCCCTACGTGGTCCTCCTCAATTGACCACCACTGCTTTTCTGTTGAGCCCACCACATTTCAATTAACAGGTCTCATCGCAACACATCAGAAGATCTCTCCTGTCCGCTGAGATCATACCAGCAGATCAATCTGGGGACAGTCGAGCAATCACCGACAATTCTCCTCGGCCCTCATACATCATACATAAAGTAATACCCGTGTCTACTCAGCACCACCCGACTATCCTACCGGTACCGATACCCATACCCATACCCATACCCCTGATCACACCATCTCTCTCTGCACTTCCCAAACGGGTAGTTCCACGTCCACCACGATCGGTTTATTAACTCCACCCAATTTACCTGCGCTTCTGGGTCCTAAAAACGCCGCGTTAATCATGACACTCTCGCGTCGCGCCATAGCCGTAGCCATAGCACTGCCGCCCATTCTCGCTACATGTACAGTGCTCTCTTCTTCGTATTGCTCCCCTAACCCGATGTCGCTCCGATGCTCAACTGCACCGCCTGACTTGGCCCTCCACAACGCCTCACTTCCTCGTCGCCCCAGGGCAACATTGGAGAGGCTTGATGTCGGATGAACTATATCGGCGCCAGGCTGAGAGACATCGATCTGAGGCAGAAGTGCACCAGGCTGGACCCCATTATTGAGCATTAGTTTCAGTTCGCTGGGTGTATTCTGACGTGTCACCACACCGCAATTGCCCAAAGGACGCCCTCCTTTGTTGGTGAGGTCGACTAAAGATAGTTTTTTGCTCCCAGCCCCAGGATCTTCCCAATCCTGGACGTCTGCTATCAAGCTGTCATCTGTCAGGCTGTCAATGGCCAGGCTGCCATCGCTTTCGGTTGCAGGGCAGGTCCTCCACACTATCCGTTCAGCTCCACGATCTTCGTGTATATGACCAAATACGCTCAGCATTGGCCTAGTTTTGTAGAGCCTCTGAAGAAGGGCACAGCAGCCTAGTCGTTGGTCCTTCACTGTACCTCTGCTGTGTCTTTTAGGTGGAGTATGAGTTACCACGATATCCACATCATCGGGAATCTTGCTCCACACTTGCTCTGCATCATGACCTTGATACTGGAAGGCCCAGTTACCATATTTTGGGGTGCATGGACTTCCAAAGACCTTGAAGCATGTGCGCGGTCCCTCGGCGGAACTAAGGTAGATGGTCGCCGATTCATTCTCCAAATACGTGATGGACTTCGAGTCGGTCAAGAGTCGTCTACATTCTATAGGGTTTTGGGGCTTTGGCCACTTCCAGCCGTCACCTTTGTTTTGGTAGAAGGGTGTATCGAGCGTGATGTCGTGGTTTCCTAAAGAGGTCAGCTCACCAACTCGCAGGGTGTTGAAACGATATTCCTCCAAACTCTCCTATAATATTTGGAACTTACCAGCAATTACGATTTTAGCCTCGAATTCGGCATTCTCCAGCCATTTGACGGTCTTTGTGAGCTCCGTCAGGCTGCCTTGATTTGTTAAATCTCCGGCATGAATTAGCACGTCGCCTTTGGGCAAAGTCGGTGTCTGGTTATGTGTATCAGAAATGCAGACGATGCGGGTCTTGCGCGTTAGCAAAGCTGTCATAATGATGGATCATGGCATGATTTTGCTTGCTGTTGCAGTTACACTCTGCGTCGCAATAAGTATGGTTTTGTGAGTCACTTGCTAAACGGTCACAGTGAGTCCACTGCCACCTTTGGTTCGCAGTTCTGAGGAAGAAGGTGACCAATGGCCCGTGCCCCGCTTCTTCAGGGCTCTGACGTTTGAACAGAATAATGCCGTCATAGCACAGCTTTTTCGTTTTTAAGCATATGCTGCTGATTCCAAACATATCACCGACACGATGAGCAACAGGCTCCGCAACAAACCCACCACCTCATGTGAGCACGCAAAAATCTGATTGTTAGGAACCACAAAAGCAGTGGAGGTGTGATCTCGCGCTAAGCCGAATCCAGACTAGCTGCATCTCAATCGCAACTCTTCCCTCAGCAAGCAAACAAGCGAGTGGGCGAGGGGGCGGGCGCCCGTGACCAACTCCGAGCCTTCCCTTTCTTTCATCTCCAGAGCCCTAATGCTGTGCGCCTCAACAATCATCCAGCATACGCGAATCCACGGCGAGTTTCACATTCTCCGCACCTAAACAGTCCCTACTCAAACTCTTTTTCTTGCACGCGTTTGCCCCTGCTGATCCCCCAGGAACAATGGAGAGGTACCTCGGTAGGAATTACTGTGCTAGGGATGTTGAATCGCCATTTGCCACCACCGCCACGTTTCGCCACGCAACATGTTCACCTATGGATGGTGCAAATCTCAGTGGTTAAACGAGGGTTTTGAACGGATGTCTCCGGGGTTCTAGAGGTGTTAGAGTTTCTTTGTGAAGTGATGGCTGGTCACGGGGTTGCTATGTGTAGGAAATGATTATCGCCGTGAGTAATTGAAGATTTGTCTTCGGACTTTGACGGACTAGAAAGACAAGAACCGGATTGAGATGGGATGTGATGGAACGGGGCAATTCGCCCGTTCCATTCCAATCTCCAATTTCCAGTCTCCATCGGACGAACATGCGATTCAGGAGTGCAATTCAGTCCAATCCAAACGATGGTCCCACCACCCCGTATGTTGTGCTTTCAACCCAGGCTCGGCGAACGGGCAATCTTTTGGTTCTCGTCCGTAACGTTCAATTCAATTAATGATACGCTGGCAACTTCGTTTAAACTGTGCCACTGTAAGTACGCTACGAGTACGCAATCAATACATGTCTAGTTTACAATAGTCTATGTGTATACGTAGATGGAAAGGGTATACGAGCCCGGCGAGACGAGGCGAGGCAAGGCGAGAAGAGCAATATGCTGAGCCACACTTCCATTGCGCATTCTCATCCTTCGCGCGTATCGGGACCCTCGGAGCACTTTGCGTATCGGATCCGAAGGGGATCACGAATCTGAATATACTTTTTTAAGCGGAAGCATAGGTAATCCGTGGGGTGAGGGAGTTCGATGTACATGTTCAGCTTGCTGATGCGCTCGCTGATGGTTAACAAAGTATTTCCTACTGTAGATTGGGCCTAGTCTAGTTTCTTTTCCCCAAACGAAAAACAAGAAAATAAACCGCATCAAATGAGTAACTGCCTCATTATTTCTCGTCTAATTCCTTCGGAGCGCACCGTTTACTAGCAAAAGGGTTAAAGCTTTGGTTCTTTGTGTGCAGGGTAAGCTAAGCTGAAAGATTGCGGAGCGGAGCGAGAGCAGAGCAGCCGCAGCGAGCGCGCGGGTGGGTACGTCCAAGTCAGATACGCTACACTACCTACCTAGTCTACATGTATGGTAAGCTGTACGGTAAGGTCAGCACTTGGCAATGATACTCTGCAATAATACGATGCAAAAGGGCTTATGGCGGAGCGCGGGGCTGGGCTGGGTTACTTGACCCTTTTTTGTTTTACCTCGTATAGTTAAAAACATGGGGAATCTAATTAATTAGAGAGAGCTGGGGTGGGCGCACAGGTGGTTTTATTTTCCTTGCACTGCGATAGCTGAGATGTTGTCGTGTGCAACGGCACAGGTACTATGATTCTTTTGCTTTGTTATGTTATGTCTATTTTTCTTCCGCTCTATTCTTGTTTTGCTTGCTTTTTTTTTTCCGGGATGCAAATGGTTCTGCGTAGGAATTGTCTAGCCTGGTCTGGTATGGGTACCTGAATAGAGCTAGTTGATTATACAGCCACGTTTGCGAAGATTGGTAAGAAATAAAAAAAATGAAGTAGAAAGCCTATGTATATGGGTAGATAATGTAATCGGAAACTCTCGAATAGAATTGCTAGTTGAGTAGGCAAGGGCATTCGGAACACAATCCAAAGAGAGAATATCCATCTTCGAGGTCCTTTTTTCTCTCTTTCTTTTTCGAAAGGCTGGATATCCAATTCTCGTTGGTTGGGATGGGTTGCAGTGCGGAAATTTGTAAGCAGATGTCAAAGCAATTACTTGTCCTTATGACGTGACGGCACTTGATTGTGCATGGGATTAGTGTAAGATTTTGTGTGTGGTTTCGTTTTCTGGTAATGGGGTTCATTGGTTGATTTAGTAGGTCCATTGCTTTCTTGCTTTTTATTGTTTTTCGATGGAGAAGGATGGGGTTTGCGGACGGTGGTGAGGAGTGGGCATGTTTTCTATCAGTGGGTACGGTGTGATGTGGTAGATAGAGATTGTAGTTAATGCACGCATTTGTAGACTTTGCATTGCACGCATTGTGGTGCTTGGAAATTATTCGTTCTGTGTTGTGAAGTCTTGGTGTCATGTATTTAGACCTATGTGAAGAATGTAGATATTCATGCATCAATCATTCAAGCCCTAGTCCTCAAAATTGGTTCCAAGATGCATGGGGTGTGATGAAGGGGCTATTTGACGGCTCGAGATGCGGGAAGAGTTTATCACTGGAAAAGGAGGACTTTACATTCGGCGAAAGTGATGGCGATTGGGATGCTCATGAATTAAGATGTGGAAGCGGTGATACAAGCAGCTAACAGGTAACATTTGGTGCAAAAATAGAAAGGCCGCTTCGAGTATGGAAAACGGAACGGGTTCACTTAAATTTCAGTCTCTCAAATCTAAATGCAGGTATGCTATATCAAAGCGCGCGAATAGCTACTGACCCAGACTTTCTAGGCCCGGTCAAAAGAAGCATAAGGCGCCAAAACAACCTCATTCGAACCCATCGCCAAAAACAAAAATTTTAAAGCGTCCTTGCTCCCTAAGACACCTGGTCCTCTCAGATTGGCCTCCCTATTTTCCATGTGTCACACCAGCTTTTGTTTTTGCGCTCAGAACTTTTACCTCTTATTTTTGCGGATTTGAAGAGATTAGGTATTTTAATTTTTGTTTGAGGAGCGGATTTTTGAGAGTGAGGCGTTCTTTCCGTTGAGCTATCACTGGCGGCCCGTCGGCTGTCTTAGGGTGAAAGGAGTGCAAAATAAAAGTAATTATATAGGAGAGTAAAATTGGGTTGTTTGTTTGTGTGCGTAGGTGAAGGTGAAATTTGCTTGGGGGAGTGACAAGGTCTGGATTATGAATATATCGACCTCTCGTCTTCCAGGGCAATAATAATGGCAGGACACAATCCCTTCTTGGAAGAAAAAGAGGACTATTATTCTATCAATTCTGCATATTCCACTTACCATATCCTCCATAAACATCGCTTCCACTCACTCCCACATCACCGAGCGAACCATATCTGTTGAAATCTCAACAAGTACCCTGCTGATGAACGGTTTTTAATTGTTCTGAATGTGGGCCCATGACATGGTAACGGCTCAACTCATCGAAGCAGTACGTCTAGGGGTGTCATATTTACTTCACGGAGAGATATCATATATATTTCTCTTAATTAATTCAACTCAACATCTGCTTTCCACCCCTTTCCGACTAACACAGAGATACTTGACCCCCTTATACGGCTGAACCCCTGCCCCTAACCCTCGACTCCTCTTCTGGTCGACGTTTAGACTCTCGACTTTGATACCACTAGGCAGCCACCCTTTGACCGAAAAGCTGACTGTCGCACAAGATGGCATTAGCACCTTATTCTGTTTGACCTTCTTAGCGTCTGTATCCTCGTCTTTCAATCTCGAGGGACCTGCAGTTTCTGAAGACACTTGATAGGAGGAGGATGGGTCGTCGTCATAGTCGTAGGTGTTGCTAGTCAGCGAAACGGGGCCGTTGTCTATGCTTTCCTCTTCGTCTGCACCGATGACGGTGCCACGAAGGGTCGCTACCGCACCGACGCCGCCTCCTCTGTCATTGGCCATGAGTATGCCAATTTCTCTGCTACTTATACGCCACTCTATACTCTTATCGCCAGGCGCATATCCAGCGTCGCCTGACCCTCGTACTACGCGTAGGTCTACCACATTCTTAACTCCAGCTGGGAGAGGGATATGAACAACCATTTCTTCTACTGTCGGAGCAGACGTGGTACCATGGCTGCCAAAACTGGCGCCACCTATCCCCCGACCAAGCCCTCCCCTTCCTGGAAATGAAGATCCGGTTGAGCTGGGTAAGGGGCTAGGGGATTTACCAGAGAATCTAGGATTTAACTGTAACCGCACTTCGAAATCTGATCCTGTAGGACCGAGTGATGCATTTAAGGAAACCGTGGCAGGGATGTTAAGTTTTGGCGCCGACTTTATTGTTGTCGAAGTAGAGAACGAGTCTAGCGCTGCTGGACCGAGGAGGTCAACCTCGTAGCCCGCAAGGACAAATCGTCCGTCAGGCGGCACAAACGAGAGTTCTCCAGGTCGTTCCTTCCACCTGTTTAGCCTGACGCAAGGGTGGAAGACCGGGAGTGAAACTGTGTTATGGATTCCTCCGGGACAGCTGAGGTGTAATAGTAGGTCTGGCACGCCTGATACCTTTGCTGTGAATGCAACTGTGCCATTTGCAATCGCTGACAACGGTCGTCCTGAGGGTGATATCGTAACATTGAGTGTCTCCACAATGTCAACATACAGCTCATTCGATGTATGCCTCACATTCGCCCTCCGCCATGGCACTGGTGAAGCGGCTTGCGAACTAGCGGCTGGTCCCAATCGCGGGCTTGCCCTTGATCCCAGCGAAAAGGGTGTTGCGGAAGGCGTCAAACTAGACGGTGTTGTACTGGGCAATCCAACCCCTCCAAGTAAATTCTTCATGAAGCTGGGTGCCTCGACCACATCTCTTAGCGCATTTGGTTCGGTGCAGGATATTATGCCTCCGTCCACCATCTCACCCAGCAATTGCGCCACGACATCATAATGCCCTTCTATTTTGCTTGCCAGGAGTGGAGAACCAAGGAAATCTTCTAGAACATCTGCGACGCGGTGTAGGAATTCAAGGACCTGGAGCGGTTCGTTGTCGGAAGAGCTTGGGCACAGGAAGAGCAACTGGTCTTGGACAATGGAATAGAGGAGCGTCGGGGGATTTGTATTCGGGAGGTAAATAAGGGAAGGCCGCGGAGAAGGATGCGAGAGATAGAGCGGGAGGACGATACTGCTGGACGGCGGGCGGCCAGCGTAGGTATGTTCGAGGAGTGGAGTGCTGGGTGTGAGTTAGCTGGAATGACGTTGTTCTGGAGGTCCAGGGGCGCATTACTTGTGCTCGTCAAAAATATACAGAGCCTCTATGGTGCTCATCTTCTTCTCAGGGGTACCGCTTAAGCTCCATGCGCGAGGCACGGGACGAGATGCGAAGGATGGAGGGGTTGGTTTGGTGGGGGATCGGACGCCGTGAATGTCGATGATGTGGGTTGCAGGGGCCACCCCTGCACATGCCTTGGACTTTTCGAGGCCTAAGAACAACCGTCCGATCGGCTCACCACATACACAGCTACAGTCGCTATTGACAGGCAAGCGCTAAGCACGACGTAATGGCGATTGACGACCCGACGCCAACATTCAAGCAAGCTCTGAAGAATGACAAGGCAGAATACGATGATTGCACGCCGTGTCGCGTAGTGGGTAAGCTCTTCTCCTCGCGTTCTCTACATGGCTCAAGACCCTTCCCATTTTCTTGACCCTTTGTTACTGGACTTTGAACCCGGTGGTAACGTTATTGTACAGGAAGTGGAGCTTTCATCGGACTAGGAACCTACACATACATATCCGGCCATTCGCAACTCAAAGCCCAGGAAGCAACGATCCGAAAGAGCAAGAGCATGTTTGGAATGGCGAGCAGGAGGGCAGGTATAACTGGTACGGCAGCCTTCATGGTGGGGCTAGGGATATATAGGTGGTTTGCATAGGCATGCAAAGAAAAAGGGCTAAGCGACTGGTGGCTCTCGGGTTGCATATACCTGTCCGAAAAACCACTGTGACTGTACGATATGTAACAACTGGGAAATATCCAAGATCATGAGAGTGAAGGTGTATTGACTGCATGGGAAAGGCGTTCGAAGGGAAGAACCTAGCAAAAATGTGCAAATATTATAAGATCACTCGAGTAGATTTGATAGAAGGTGTGAGCATATTTATAAACATGGTTGGATAGTTTAGTACTATATTGACCTCGGATCCAACAATCCCCGATCTCCTTCGTGTGCTGATTGTAATACCGAAGTGAAGTGATGGGGCAGTGAAAAAAAAAAATGGTATCTGATTGACTGCCGCAGATAAACTGGGAAGAAAACAAGTCCATATAGAGATGATGCTCCTCCCACACCAGGCTCTATTGAATTACTCCGTTCCATGCATGAAAAGAATCATCCGCCCCTCCTATGGATACGCCGCTGGGTATGATGCAAAGGTGCCGTTATGTCGTTGAAATGCTATGTGCTTGATATGCAAGGTCTGTAATGGCCGCCGCAAGAGTTGCTATACGCGGGAATATTTATGTAAAGGGAAGGCAGCGAGTGAACTCATGCCATACGCCCTCGCTTCGGTCCACCTCCTTGGCCGTCTCGTCGGTCATTGAAGCCGTCAATGTTGAAGAAGTCCTGCATGAGTTTCCGTTTCTGTCCCGCACCGTTACCTAGTGAAAACAAATTTTGGGCAGCGTTACGTTGAAGATTCCGAGAGGAGGATCGGTTCGAGGAACGGCGCGGCGCGGGGAAGGCACGTCGAGCAGCAGTCGAGAAATCCGGAGCGGGAGAATCGCTGACAGCATTTGAAGGGTACGCCTGAGGTGAAGTAAAGTGGAAAATGTTTTGCAGCGGCAAAGAATCGGCTTCTACGATGGGTGTTTCCGATTGAATCGGTGGAGCGGAATCGGATCGTTGTGTAGATTCGGAGTGAGGTCCTGTTGAGCGAGTTTCTTCCGGGCTTGATACACGCTCCATTATTGGCGAAGAACTCCGCGCTCGTTTCTCGTCCATAGGATCATCGTCGCTATCGCTGTTGGGTTGACCAGGCAGCCCCCCATCTAGCCGCTCCATAGCCCACTGGCGGATTCGCCAACCCTCGCCGTCTCCTACTCCTAAATTTTCCTTGTCCAAAAAACTGATGAGATCCTCCAACGCGTCCTGGTAGCCGTCGGTTCTAGATTTGTCGAGGTCCGCGAGTGCTGACTTGTATAGGTTGGTTACAGTCAGAGCAGCAGTGCGGAAGGACTGGTGGAGGTCGGGTTGCTGTGACGGTTTTGCGCGCCTCGTCTTTGGTAGCGAAGTGTTCAGGCTTCGCATCGAGTCCATTTTTGAGTCGGGCAGAGAGGATTCCCTTTGGTGTTGTGTCTTCTATGATGTCGTCAGACTTTGACACAGCCGGGATTTGGGCATCCGTACCTGTGGCGCCTACTTTTCTAAAGGAGCGCTGGCTGCCTAGTGAGGCAGCCGAGGGTTGGGCTGTGATAATTAGTCTACAGAGAAGGTTAAGAGACGCACTGAAAGGAGTGTGGTGGATGTGGAAAGAGGAGAGTGTCGAGTTGCTTGTTCTTTTTGGCGGTGGGGTTGATGATGGGCTTTCGAAGACCCACGGATGCAGGTGGCCCGTGCCAAATGACCACGAGCATCCATCCAAGGCCTCTGCACGTGCATGCTATCAACCCTGTTCACTTCTTTTCTACTCTCCACCAGAAATTCAGTCACATGAGTCCCGCTTCACAGTAATGCACAGTCGGGTCGGCGAGTTGCATTGTCGCCAAAGTTACCATCGTGGTGTGGTTGTGCCCGTGTCTGCGGGTGTTGAGAGCGGTCCCAAACTCCACAGGCGAGCTCCGCTGGAACAGCTCCCCATCGAACTGCTGGACATCGTCACGGCGGATATCGACCTGGAAGGATACCAAGCCCTCCGTATTTCTTCACGGCACCTCTATCTCCTCAGTTTGCCCGCTTTCACCAAAAGATATTTTTCCAGGCTTACAACCACTCTTGGCTCGCCGTCCCTGGACCGCCTGCTAAATATATCGACACGAGATCATCTAGCCAAGTCCGTCACGTTGCTCAAAATAACACTCCTAAGTGATCATGACTATGAGGTTCTGCATGCTATTACCCGTGTCGGCATTTTCCCACCACCCAAGCGTTTCCCTCGAGTGTACAAAGTCAAACCCCAGTATATTCGGGAAGAGGCGAAGCTTTTCGATGAAATTCTACACCATGAGAATCCAAAACACGTGGTCAACCCCTTAGCTCTAGCCCTAGGAAGGTTTCTCAACTTGAACACGGTTGGTTTCCATATACATCAACCCCGAATACGTCCGCAGCGTCCAGAGCTCAATGTCTCGTCAAACGGAGCGCTTTTCCACAAGAGATGCTTCCATATCGTCCTCAATGCGATAACTAAGAGTGGAATCAACCTCAAGGAATTCCGCATGTTCAATGGAAAAAGCTTGTCTAGTCTGGTCAAGGGCGCCGCCTTGCCATATCCCGCTATTGAGCTCTCTCCTTCGGTCGCCGCACACCTAAGAAATTGTTTCTCTACTTTGGACACCCTTTGCCTATCCGTACTGACGACCAATTTTGGGCATGAAGTGCCTCCCGGACGTCCCAATCAAGTATCTGATTTCCTTTCCACTGCTCCGAATGTCCAATCTTTATACTTGAGTCTGGATTACCCAGACCCATATATGCCACACAAAACCGATCTTATGCACTCTCTTTCACGATCGGTCAGGCTGAATCTTTTAACAAATTTTCATTTGTATCACTGTTGCTGCGACGAACACGAACTTGCATTGTTCATCGAAGCCCATGCACACACACTGCGTCGTCTTACCCTGTCGCATATCCAAATTCGTAAAGGAAAGTGGTCTTTGTTGTTAAGTCTGCTCAAAAGTGTAACTACACTGAATTATTTGCGGCTTGCGGCGTTGTGGGGTTCTAATGCTATAATTCAGTTTTCAGACGCTGTTGACAGTAATGGGCACAATGTGATACTAGATGTAGACAAAGAGAAACGAAAGATGGAAGATATGCTGGGCGGAGTCATTGATATTTGCAGCGCTCATGATGATTTACGAGGAGGATTCTCCGATGACGATTGAGATATCTGAACATACATCCGGGATCGTGAGGCGTTAGATGAGCATCTAATTGATAGTACGTCGCCTTAGTTTTGAGAATTATCACTTGATGATAGTTTGAATTTTTGGAGCACCATGTGTTGCCCAAGCCTATGCGAATGCGAGCTATAATCTTAGAGGGCATCCAGGGTGTATTTAATGACTCGCATACTGTGACCGGATAAGATCAACACACGTTGCTAAACGACACCAAGACATGCTATAGATACAATCCTGTTATGATATATGCTATAAATAGAGTGTTATAGGTATCCAAACCGACCAAGCTATTACTTAGATCCCATTCTGACCACAAATGTAGTGGGTGTTTCAATTCATCCCTGGTTAGTACTAGTTTTGCATATTCGAAAGGTCTTCACATGTTAACCATTAATTGTTTCTCGGTGAAGCCAACCGAGTATTCACATGTGCATTCATTCTAAATACAGTACAGATAATAGCTTCTCGAATGTCTTCCTTCCTGCAAAACGGAAGACACATTTGCAGGAATGCCCCGGTGCTCATCTCATGTCCCCAAGTTTCAACATTTAATCAGCGACATCTGATAGAGGAGAGCGGGCCCAAGCACATGTCTTTCGCATATTAGATTCCCGCTGATACCAGAGACGCTGTTTCTCTGGTTGCGGTCGTGTTCGGCACGCCTGTAGGTAGATGCGAGTTCCCCTGCAGTTCCGGCAAGTGCGGTTGTGCTTGTGGTGCGCTCCGCTATTCACATCAGTTTCTTGCTCGTTCTTCCACGCTGCATTCATCATCCAGATTTTGAGGAGTTTCCGCTCTCTTCTCCCACCCAGCACCACCAATTGCCATAGAGTTGGCGGCTATGATCTGGTCCATGGCAGTTCCACTGCCATTTGCTCTTTTTAAACTTCCATCAACGCCTTGAAGACAGTGAAGACGGCACACAATTAAAATTTAACGAGTGGCGCAATAACAGATTTCCTCTTCTTCATATCGCATGGCCTATTTTTGGCGGAACGTCAACCACGACTCTACGCGCTGACTTTGGTGATAGCTGTGACCGATCAGCTATCTCGTGAATCTCGTTGCTGTCCAATTCGACTGCCGTTCCCTTCCTTCTCTTTTCCGACTGTGCTCTCTGTAAAATGATACGACGTGCCTCTGCCTTTTGTGCATCAACCTTTCGTATCTCTATTTGCCGCAGCTCTATTTTTCGCGCTTCCGCTTTTTGTAACTCCAGTATTTGGGCCTGAGGCTGCCATGGGATGCGCTGCTTTTCATCATGAATAACGACGTCTTTCCTTTCTTCTGTGGCTTTGCTCGTGACAATGACGTAGGCAACCATGGCGACAGTTATGGCGATGGTGAAGAGTGGTATGATGAATGCGAGGCCGATTTCTGAAGAAGTCAAGGCTATCCTTGTCTGACTTGGGGCTGGAACAGTATCCATGGCAAAAGCAGCTCAAAGGTATTTTTGCGTTGAACTCTTCATGTGAGGAATTTCCAATGCTGTGATGTTGTATGCTCGTCCAAGGGATCCGATATTAACGTATGGCAGCAGTAACAACGAACACCTGACAATTACACCGAACAAAAACAAGGCACCAAAAAAAAAATCGGCGAAATGACCTAACCGCGCCTTACGTGCCTGCCTGACGCATATAAGGAAATTTCCGTGGCCTGAGGTCACCGTCCTACTATTTTCCGGAGTAGTGGTTAGCTTCATACCCCTGCGGGGGTGTATTCCATGAGACAGTATTGTTGCGTTTCAAGTTTGACAAGACCCGAAAGCGAGGTGGCCGGATCAACAAGGTGCTTCAAAACTCCCTGTCTATGTGCCTTTCGATTGGCGTAAAAGGAAAGCGTGGCGCATTATTACATTCACTAAGGGAATGGGGATCGTCTGTGGGTTCGTGGGTTGGAAACTCTTGGGTGGGCGTGTTTAGGGTCCTGACACGTGAAGGGCTTAGGGGCGGCTAGCAAAAGGTATAGAACCGTGTAGGACGTATTTTCCTCGGGGCTCCAAGTTTGCATTTTTGCCATTTGAATTGAGTTCTGTCATGTTCGCTACATCTTCTGGAATTGAGATCAAGTTGCCATCCGTTCCGCCGCTAATGCGTCTCCTGCATTCAACCCGCGCACCAGGAACATTATTTGACAGATGTAGTGCAAAGCCGTCGCCCGGAAAGTTTGCGGCACTGCCGTTGTACCGTAGATAATTGGACAAGATTTGAAATCCCCCTTGTCCGATCCGATGCGAAATTCATGCGCATCCTCGCATCGTGATTGGCCGACCGGAACTTGTATCTTATGCCTCAAAGTCACAAAACCAGGGGGAGAAGGAGAAACCTACTAAACACAGCCTCGCAGAAAGAAGAGCTTGGCAAAAGAGAGCCATGAAGCGCGCTTCCTTAATCTTTGCGGAAATCCCTACGAGCGGAATAGAATCAGTGCGTTCGGCGCTCACAATCTTTTGGTGCTGGGAACTCATGCAAGGGATCTTTTGCTCATTTTAATGTTCCTCGACAATTCTATATTGGTATGCAGCCTCCTCGATATCTGAACGCGTAACCTCATTCCAGGTAATCTCTTGCTGGTCCTGAAGATCCCTATATTTGTAGTTCTCCCAAACAAGATCACATCGCCTTAACTGGATCTTAACCACCGGCCTGGCGTACGTCTGCGGTACAAGGAAGATCCCCTAATGGTCAGCACGATCAATTTGGGCTCTGTGAATACCCATGACGGTTTAAAATGTGCAGGAGCTTCTGAATAGCAAGACACGGCGGCAAGCACAACGGAGAAATATCAGCGCTACTTTACCACCAATGATCTATTGATCACTTCCCTTGCAGCGAAGAGTTACTCCTTTTGTCCTGAAACTTCCCTTCATTCATCGGCATAAAGTCCACTGCTACTGATTTTTCAAAGTTTATCGGAGTGAGACCGATGCAGCCATCTTGGATCAGTTTTGTGAGTGGGGAAGATTGGGATGGGCGAACGGCTGGGGGAAATTACTTGTACAACATATTTTGACTAGGGAACCTTTTCAAGTCAAAACAACAGTGAGCAGCTATAATTTATGCCATCACCTCCTCTGGCCCTTCTTTTCGGTTTTCTGGAGCCTTGAAGTTGTCCACATAACACTAGCGCTCATTCCTGGAACACTTGAGGCAGCCTTCGGCCGATTTTTACTGAACTGATCTTACAACAACCCTGGAATAGTCTGCCCCATAAATGCACTTGAAATGATGCATCCCTTACGGTTCAACCGGACGAGTCTTTTCAATGGTCATCGATTGATGAGTGCGATTGCGGAAGTGCTAATTCTGGCATAGCGCAAGTCTAGTCCCAGTCAGGATTAGATTCATGGTGTACTAAAGAGGAACGACTTCCACTACAACTCCCCCACCTACTTCTCCATCTTTCCTTCACCTTATCATAGGTAGTTTGCGTCTATGGCAGATGATCCTACACTAACAGTAAAAAGAACGCGTGTGACAAAAGCATGCGACTTCTGCCATCACCGAGGGCGAAAATGTCGCCCTTCAGACTGCAGTACGATTGAGTGCTCGACTTGCAATGACCATGGTATGGTATGCGCTTGGAATCGCATTGCGACCAAACGCGGAGTCAAGCCCCGTGAGCATGTTTTAGGCTCTGAAACAAGGCGTTGGATCGTCGACGAACGCCGACACGGATCTTCATCTTGGATAAACGCGGTCATTGATATCTTCTTCAATGACGTCTATCCAATGTTTGTGCCCGTTTTCGTTCAATTGTAGCTGCTTTGTGACTAACTGAGTCAGAATTTGCACGATTTATGAATGCAGCTTTAGATCACAATGGAAAAATGACGAAATGTCAAATGGGCGTTCTTCGTATGCCAGATTACTCGGTATGTGCGCACTCAGCGCTCAGAGAGTCGCCTCTGGAGCATCTCTTGTACCGACTCATATCACAGAGAGGATAAATACCAGTATGTATATTGATGGTGGTGTAAAGGCAGTTTCGACAAATCTGCAGGAGTTACAGAACCTCGAGTCCTTACAAGCTGTCCATCCTCTGTCTATTACCGCTATGGAGGCTGGTCAGGCGTCTCTTTAGCTAACGGGTATCTATCATTCCATTATCGCAAATTTAGGCCTGACTGATGAAGCAAGGTGGCCACAGGTAATCACTCCTCAAGAGCAGGAGGAGTGAAAAAGGTTGATCTGGCACATGTATCGTCTTGAGGTACACACTGGACTTATCCTAGGCCATTCCATCCACCTCTCAGAGAAACAAATCGCCGTTGAATATCCGGATGACACAACTTTCGAGTCGGATTCAGAGTTTAGTGCTGATTGGCTTGCTGGCTGGAACCTTGTAACAGACTTGTATCGCGGACTGGAACACGTTCTAGTCTCGTTCAGGTTATCTAGACATAAACCAGGATCCAGTCAAAGGACATGCTTCCCCATGTCTGAGACTCTAAGCTGCATTCAAAAAGTTCAACTGCTAGATTACTTGAATCTGAAATACGAAGGGCTTCCCCTTGTGGTCAGGGTGGTTGCCGAGATGTCAGCAAGAACCGGCAGAAACAGGTGCGTATATCAACTTGCAAACATCATATGCACGCACCAGGTAAGTCAATTCAGATTGTCATTCATATCTCCCTGGGATGGATTTCATCTAGCTAAAGAAGTTATTAACAATGCTCCCATACACTTCTGGCCGCGTCACATTCAATGACGCTTGTCAAACAGTCCTTGATCTTGTTGAAGGTATTTCTGCAATTCCGGTTGAGTTTATTAGGTCAATGAGCCTCGCAATGGTAACATCATGTTCTTTGTAGGCCTTGCCATTGAAGAACCTAACACAATATAGATCCAAGAGCTCTCTGGGTTCGGCCATCTGCTTAGCAAATTCATTGGCAAGGATATGTCTAACTCTTATCACCGACACCTTGAATCTGTAATGTATGTTCTCCCCAAAAATGATGAAGGAACATTATTGATGAAATTTTAGGATCTGCATGTTCGACCTATTGGATTGCATTGTATCGTCGATTCCCGCTGCTCAAAAGGCCGCGCAGAAGTTGACGGAGCACCTAAAAATGATCGAGGATTACCTAGAAGCGCATCCAGAACCACATGGAGTCATAATTAACATCAATCAAGCAGCCGAGGAAGCTTCTATGGAAACAGACATGATTGTTGCCCCAGATTCACTCGAACATGCATCATGGTCCGAAATCTTCGCACAAGGATTCGAGGAACAGTAAGTCAAGAATAAAAGCCTGTTGAATATCGGTATATTGACTCTAGTAGACTTTTAGAGTTTACATCTAATACTCTCCTGCAGTCAAAACCTCATACTTGTTTGGATTATCATCGCTTACACACGTTGAAATCGGGTTCAGAACAGTGTCACGATTGAATCCCCAGAAGAACGGGACCGAAAACCTCTCGTTTCCGTTTTCATTGATAACACGATGGATTGTGATTACGAAAAAGTCATTTGTCTGTCGCATGAAGCAGTCAGCGATATTCACAACAAAAGATCCTTCCACTGGGGCCTACCTTGATCCACTGGCCGGTTTTGTTCAATAGTTCAAGATCAAGGGTATCTACAGTGACTATAGTAAAACACTCGACGTCGGTATGTGAGCTGATACTCGTCTGATCATCTCTCGAGGCGATTTGCTCAGGATATCGAATTATTCTCATACCAGCTTCGGGCCGTCGTATGAAGTCATCGAACGCAGTTTCGGGTAGATGGAGTGCGAGAGCAAAAATGCGTGTCAAGTGACGAGCCAAGGATATGAGAACGGCTTGGTATGCACACAGCTTTTCTTGGAAGATCGGAGAGTCCTTCGGCCACAAGTTAATAGATGGCATGCTTGAATCTGGGAACTCCGGGTCTTTTTTTGCATCATAATTCCAATTGAAGGCCTCGTGAAGGTCTGAAGAGGTTATTCGGAGTCACGCGGGATCCGATACTGGATGTCTTACCTTTTTCGCTTTGACGCCTCCCAATTGTACCGCTCCATTGGATGGTAGCCGCAGAATTCCTCGAGCATCAAGTCAGTACATACTTGCATCTTCTCCTCGAGTGGCTGTGCGAAGAATTGTTTAGCTTGGTCGAAGACTTCTTTCGCTAGATTTATATCAATGCTCTATGCCAGGAATTCAGCACTGTCATACACTTTTACAACTTGGCATTCAGTTCCAAATTCCGTCATGATCAGGTATTGTTGATACTCTCGACGTTGAAGCTGTACCTGCATTCGTTGAGAGCGACAGCATGCTTTATGAGAGAACCCAATGGCGCACTATGCATCAGAAGAAGAATAATTACATGGTTGATAATGGTGAAGAATCCAATCTCATGGGAAGCTTTGCGAACTTCCTCGGCCAATTCTTGTCGGTCTTCGGGCCGATCGCTATACATCCGTGCAACATCAATCGTCGGAACGGTTTCAGCAGTTGATTTATCGTTCGACTACGCCGTAAAGGTTTTCCCGTTTGATAAGACAATGCGCCATGGTTCGGTTGCGATAGTAGCCGTAGTCAACATGGTGAATCCAAGCGTCAAGCTAGCACTAAAACTTAACTGAAGAGCAATAAGCCACTGATTGCATCAGGGCTGCTTAAGACGAGTATGGCTGTTAAAGAAATTAACAGCTTTCAAGCAATGGCATGCGAGCTCTTTCACTTGACAGTGTAGAAGGAAATGTTCCTTCTCCTATCGGGCAATGCTGTGCACCCACTTATCTTTGCAATGGTAGTGATTGGCTAGCGGCGCTTGAATAATTCAGCCGCCACCAATCACAGCATGGCAAGCAACATCTGGATAACCGATAAGGGAACTCCCAACTACGAGGATACAGTCATCCTATTCGGTCGATCGCGATAGATACCTATGCCTTGAAGAGATATAAACCCTTCTGCTCAGTATGCTCTAAAATAAAGGATCTCATGAAGTCTGATTAACACCATTATTCTATTTACCAGTATTCTCTCAGATCCTCGGTACTTGCCCATTTCCTATTTATGTAGTGAGAAAGACGAGAACTGTATGGGTACGATGGATCGTATTCTACGCTTTATTGAACTAGAGCCGGACAGTCGCTCAGAGAAAGGCCGGGGAAATGAGGATGCTTTTCCACTTCCACCACAACGCAGGATTTTCGGTCCTTGGGAATTCGTTACACTTTGGGTCATCACGGACTAATTCAATATTGGAGGATGGACAACGGGTTCTTCCTTGATTGCATTGAGACTCAATTCCTGGCAATGCATAGTCACAGTTATCATGGGAAGCTTGCTTGTCGGCATCTTTTGTATGCTGAGCGGAGCTCCTGGTGCCAAATGGCACATTGGGTTTCCCGTCATCCAAAAAGCATGTTGGGGGCTCCGTGGATTCTATTTTGTCGTCATTCAGAGAGTTTTCCTGGTATGTATCTGGTTCTCGACACAGACTTATTGGGGCGCACAATGCGTTAAAACACTACTTACAGCCATGTCACCCTCGTATGCTAACATTAATACTCCTCTGGCGAATGGAACCATGACTACTGGAGATTTCCTCGCATTCGTCATCTTTACTTTGCTCTATCTACCACTCATGTGGATCAAGCCCGAGTGATATAAAATCCCATTTTTGATCTCATGTCTCATGGTCATACCAACCATATTCATTACTCTCATTTGGTTCACCATCAAGGCCAAAGGAGGAAGCAGTTTTCTACAAGATGTTAGTGCCATGGCGACTCAAGTTCGGGGAACGCATTTGGGCTGGATGATGGTTCTCGGCACTTTCACAAACATCAGCAGCATCAGTGTGCGTATCTACGTCCAGTCAGACTACACGCGATATGCCCGCAAGCCAAAAGACCAAGTCCTGGCGGAACTCGTCATGGTTCCTATGGGAACTATCGTCGTGGCCCTCATCGGCATCATTTGCACTTCATGCGCGGCTCAAATCTTTCCCGAGCAGCAAGGCATCCTCCTTTGGAATCCATATCGCCTATTTAGTGCCTTGCAAACTCATTACAATAACTCGCCTCGATCCCGCGCCGCCGCAGCATTCGGCAGTCTCTTGTTCATGGTCGCTCAATTCTGCATGGTAGTCGCCAACAATGGTGTTTCAGCCGGCATCGACCTCTCGTCCCTGTTACCTAGGTTCTTTACTATCAGAAGAGGCATGTATACAATGGCTGCATTGGCATTCATCGTGCAACCCTGGTAACTACTCAACGGAGCCAGCAAGTTCCTCACTGTGCTCGGCGGCTATGGCGTCTTCCTCGGGCCAATGACTTGGAATCATGTTTGCCGATTACTTCATTGTGCGAAAGCGGAAATACAAGCTTACTGATCTGTATCAAGTGCAATCTGCAAGCATTTATTATTTTTGGAAAGGTGTCAATTTGCGCGCGTTTGCCGCGTGGATGATGGGTGTTTGGATTACGTTGCCGGGGTTCGTGCAGCAAGTTCGAGACCCGACGACTTCGTTACCAGGTTGGAGCCATATGTACTATATATCATGGCCTCTGGGGCTCTGATCTCTATGGGGGTATATTGGGGACTTTGTTGGGTGTGGCCGGTCGAAGGATTAGGTTGTGTGGATGAGGAAGACGTTTTTGGCAATCTGGGTACCATCATTGAAGGTACGGAGATTGCCCAAGATTCGGATAGTGGCAACGTCGTAGATGCAGAGAAAGGCAAAGGAGGTGTTATTGTGTCATTTTAGTAGACCCTGTATAATGGTACGTTGGTAGTAGCATGCAATCTTGTTTGAGCTTCAGCGACTGATTCTTGTGATGACGTTTATATTAGCATTTGAGCCCCAGTGTGACGTGCCTCCAGGCCGTTTGGTGTGACCTTGTTTGTCCTACGACTTCCGCGTGTCCATTTTTCGTCGGTTACACGACATGGCTTTTCATGCAGTGCGTCTTGGGCTTGACTTTGTTGAGACGATGATCATATCTGAAATGTGGTACATTAGACAATGTTTGACCTCGAGGGACCTAGGAGCATACATACGATACCTTTAACAGGCAAATTCACGACTTTTGGAGTCAATGTATCATGTGATATACTCCAGTCATGATTTTGGTGTTGTCATCTGGCTTACAAGCGAGTCTTTAATTAGCGGAGAACGGCTGGTGCACTTACTACAAAGCATTAGAAAATTAGCGCTTTTCATATCTCAATGCCGCCTTACCTTTCACTCATGCTTGATGATAACTTGTATCTGCACCCATCCGACCCTTGCTCTTGCATGCCCGCCACAGCACGCTGAGGGAAATGTGAACACCCAAAACAGTCTTAGCACCTTGTCACACAAACATTCCGCCATTTACTCTTTCCCCCTGTCCTCATCCACGACTGCAAACTCCAGCCAGGCTATTAAACGCCTTAACGGTTGTTTTCTTTTCCACCTCGGCTTGCAATACGTCCTTCGTAGCTGGCAGCAAACAGTCTCGCCAGATTCCTTCTAACCGGCTACATCCGAGAAATCCGCCTCGTAGAAGGTACATCATGACTGACCAGGACGAACGTTTGTGTCCAGACTGGATCTTCAGCAACAATAGCGATGTGCAGTATATTTTGTTCCCTACTGATGTTTCGATGTCTGACTGGCTCCAGCGTTGCCGTCAACCGCGGATAGTTCAAAACATATGTTCCATTCCGGACCACAGTCGGCATAATATACTCATCTCACTGCACTGAGGCCGTGGGGATTGGAGCAGTTCATCTTCCAGTCAAGACTTCTTTTGAAATCGAGTGGCAAAAAGTCTCACGCAACTCTCATTCTCACTGATGTTCTACATGTTCCATCGTACTTCTGCAATGTTATGGGAATGACCGATGATTTCGACGAAATCCAGTTTAGTTCGAAGAAAATGGTCTTCAGCACTTCTGCTGGCCGTACAACTGTTGCCCTTGACCCCAAAGGTAAACTGATGCAACCTAAAATCAGTGGACCTCCGGTCGGCCCTGTGCTCGGCCTATCGCAGATGCAGAAGGAGAACACTCTGTATATGGTCAATGCCAGGTGGTCAATGGACGGGCGCAACATGTGGAAGACCCACAAGGAGGAGATGGCTAGAGCACCCACAGAATCACAGTCAGCGCATACAAACACGGCAGCCTCACAGATCCCCCCATACACGGCCGAGGAGAAAGCATTCCTCAAAAAGCACTATAAGGATGAATACCATTTCCTTCTCCAGCTTGGCCTCAGGATATTCAATGACGAAGATCGAGAGGATGGTCGCCTCATCCTAAGGGCGATGATGAGAGATGAAGCTCAAGAGAGCTCTCCGGATCTGGAAGAGGAGGAAAATGACTTCGAGGGACACATGGTTGACTATCTATTCTCCGAAGAGCTCGGATTCATCGAGAGATGGGGTAACTCGATGAATTTTATGTATCACTACGCCTTGAAGTTCTACTACGCGGATGACTCCCAAGAAGCACAAGCTGTAGTCAGGCTTCTAATTCTTGATGATTAGTTGTGGTCAACAATGTAGCTACTCCGAAAGGCAGATGTCGCGGCAATTTGTTAAATTCGATGGCACAAGGCTAGAAAATCTCTCATGAATTTGCTTGCAAAAGCAGAGACGACCTAAGAGATCAAGGCCATTTCGCATCTCTTACAGCGGGAATAGAAGACTAAGAAACAATAATGGCATGACATGCTCCATGAACAAGAAGGAAACATTATTGGAAAAAAGAAATGGAGGGATATGGATCCTAGCCAATCCATGGGAAAGCAGAGGCTGAGCACCCGTTAACCAGGTACTTTAAATCAAAGAGATCGTTTTCAAAGCTGAAACACGCTTGAAAATTGACGATGAGTATATTTCCGTGTGAGACAGCAGTTTAAATAATGAGACGGCTTAAATTAGGTGCCCAACAGTTCAGGTCTGTAGACATGATCATCATCGGATTACAGATGTAGCCGCAGAACGTTTTCAGATAGAGAGTCTGGGCCCTGAAGATCTCCGACCCGCGACAGAGGGGAACGGAAAGTTTGACAGCTACTTACACAAAAGACAGGTGGAGATGACCATACTCCTGGAAATACGGGGATCGTTTGATCGTCACCTGAATATTCCAGGGAGATTTTGTTGCAATAATTTGCCCTTGAGTCTTGACCCAACGATCGTGCATTGGCGCAAGCACTGTTGCTCGTGTTAGGCAGTAGCTGAACGACACTTGGGCCTACTTTTATGCTTATGGGGCCAAGACTGTTATCACATATCGTCTTTTACAGGTAAGAGACAAATGTATGGTGATTGGCGTTGTGGCGTGCATCAGAAGGCGAATCCAACCGCGCGCTTGGACTGCTGGGGAAAGGGGCAATGTGCATGGGCCATGGAGCTGTAATGCAGTCTGGTGTGCCTGAGACAACGTCAACTGTGATTTTGAGATACCTATGGTAGGTCAAGGGCTCTATCGCTATGTTGATATCCTGTATCAGATGGCCAAGTAGCCCGGGTAAAGATAATAGTCAGGTTCGGCACTTGATGAAAGATCCGGACAGTACCTGCAGCACTTGGAAACTGACTGACAAGGTCTGGAAAATGTTCCGAGGAAACCCAGACCCAAAAAAAAAAAAAAGCAAAATGTGATGCCCTATCAATGAATCGGCTGGCTTATTGTTAGCTGAAAAACAATATTGGTAGGGTGCCGAGTGCCTAATCACGCCGGGGCTGGCGAGGGATCAGCACAAGGCCCCTTTCTCCTTTCCCCTGCCGAAGCGATCCGTGCGAAAGCTTGTTTTCACGCCTCCAACGATGTTGAGTCCACTTCCCTTTGCCCCCCTTCCAATAGCCTACGTCGGCGGCTCCCCGCACCCATTCTCCGAAGTGTACGTGCGTCTATAATGCCCTCCAAAGCCACAGCAGTCTTTGTTCCGTTCTACTCTGTTCTGTTCAACAGAGTATCTAGTGGGTCTTCGAGGAGGAACGTCCTGACCGTTCTTCGTAACACACACCTACTATCTCGTTCCTCTCGGCCGGCACTTGTGAACTAGTTTGAACTGTCGCCTGTGTGTGTCGACGGGTTCCTGCAGTGTACTATATTTGACAGAAGTTTACTGCGAGATAAAACGGCAGTCTAGGCGCTGTCAAACTATATGCAAAGCCTCCAATTCTATTGAGTATCTCGTGTTTTCTAATGGACATGAGCGGCAAGTGAGCGGACCGTGAGCCCCATCTAATATTCCAAGCTCTGGGCAGGGTCGCTGTCTTGCCATTCGAACTTTTGCTTTTCTGTTGGACGCTCAACATGCTGCTTCCACAGTACCATTGTGTGGCTGGCATGACGTGGGGATGTGGGACGTGGCTTTCCTTTCATCTCCCCATACGAAGCTAGCCCCGGCATTACTTGACTAACTTTCTTATTCCAGTCGATCTCTCGCTTAGCGGTACGGGGTGAGCCTTAGATCGATGCTTCGAATGGGAAGCCCACTACCCGTTATGGCATTTACAAGCAACGACAACTTGTCGCAGACCAGTCGCGGACCAGTCGCGGGTCGTTGGCGTCTACTCCGCGCCATGATCCGCTGTGGAGGCCTGGCTGTCAAAAGTAGAATCTTTACGATGCCACACGATTCAGGGATATCTGAGCGGCGATCGACAATATAACATGCCCACCGCACATCCATTCCAACAGCTATCGGTACCTTCTTCGGCCAAGTCATTCGTTTAGAGTTCTGTCTCTTCATTGTCTTTTTTCTTTCATTGTTATCTGTACAGTCTTTTGGCTGCTGCTATCTATCATGGTAGCGTACACTCGTTACATCGCCAGCACGGCAACCCTGTCACTCATTCGTTATGCATCTGCATCCGAGTCGATCTGCTCGCTTGGAACAGTGACCGTTTATGAGTATCTTGGTGCCGCTGCCACTCCTACTACTAATGCCCATGGACACGGAGGACCTTATTACAATCCTTATAATGATATTCCACTTCCCTACGAGTGGCCTGGCCAGCCAGAACACGGCGAGAGCTATCCTCCCCCACAGCCTACCACACCCTATGAGTATGGAGGGCCAGCAGGCGGCGAGTATGAGGCACCAGCATGGATTCCCAAAGGATATGATAAATTAATCCCTTCTTTGCCAAAGGGAGAGCAGAATGGGAACTCATACTGGGGAGACATCGACTGCCCACGTCTCCCCGTTGACGGACTTCCAGGTGGCCCCTCTTACCCAACCTCATCTCATGCCCCATATCCTACCAACTCTGGCAATGCTACTGCCACCATTCCATATCCCACTGGAACTGGTACCGGTACCCCATCCGACCCTAATTGCCCGACCATGCCAGACACCGGCATGACACGTACCTACGACCTCAAGGTTGCTTATCAGACCATTGCCCCTGACGGTGTTACGCGAAATGGATTGACCATCAACGGACAATTCCCAGGACCTTTGGTTGAAGCTAACTGGTAAGTTTTCCCTGTTTAAAGGAAGACGTTTGGATTGCTAACAACTTTCCAGGGGTGACTGGATCCTTTTCAAAGTTACGAACGACTTGACTGACGAGGGTACTTCCATTCACGCTCACGGTCTGTTCCAGTCGACCACTTCATGGTATGATGGTGTACCTGCCGTTGATCAGTGCCCTATCACACCTAATGGTGGCACATTCGAAATGCTGTTCCGTGCCGACCGATACGGAACCTCGTGGTATCATAGTAAGCACCATCATTAATCATTAGCAGTTTAAATACTAACTTCACCAAGGCCACTACAGCGCCCAATACTCCGGAGGTGCTTATGGACCTATGGTCATTTATGGCCCTAAGCATGCCGAGTACGATATCGATGTTGGTCCAATCGCGGTCGAGGATTGGTACCACGCCGATTACTATACCCTCGTCAACCGCACCATGAATGGCAGATTCCCACCCTCGAATAATGTTTTGATCAACGGCAAGATGAACTACCCATGTGCCAACACCACCCTTCCTTGCGAACCTAATGCTGGTATTTCCAAGTTCCGATTTGAGTCTGGCAAGAAGCATTTGCTTCGTCTCATTAACACTGGTGCCGAGGGTGTTCACAAGTTCAGCATCGATGAGCACGAGTTGACCGTTGTTGCCGTGGACTTTATCCCCGTGGAGCCGTATACCACCAATGTGGTCACGCTCGGCGTCGGACAGCGTACTGATATCATTGTGGAGGCCAAGGGCGAACCTGGCAGCTCTTACTGGATGCGCTCTCAGCTGGGTACTAACCGCTGTACGCTCAATGACGGTATCTCGCCTGCTGCTGTCGCTGCTGTTTACTACGAGGATGCCGATTCTGAGCAAGTCCCAAGCACCACAACTGATGTCACCGCTGAGCAACTTTCAACATGCAAGAATGACCCGCTTGACGTTGCTATTCCTATTTGCAAGGTCCCTATCGAAGAGCCCGCCACCGCTGAGCGTGTCGATTTTCAATTCAGGTCCAATGGCACGCACTTCATTTGGTTTGTCAACGGCAACTCCTACCGTGGCGACTATAACCAGCCCATTCTTCTCCAAGCCAAGAATGGCGACTTTGACTACAAACCCGAGTGGAACGTTTTCAACTTTGGCAGCAACTCTTCTGTGCGTCTGCACCTTGTCAACTCTGGCCTTGTCGGTGGCCACCCCATGCATCTTCACGGCCACGATTTCCATGTCCTGGCTGAGGGCTTCGGAGAGTGGGACGGCACCGTCACGAACCCTGAGAACTCTGTTCGTCGCGATGTCCACCTCTTGCAGAATGCCAGGAACGTCACTGGCACTGTGGAGCCCAGCTATATCGTCATACAATGGACCCAGGATAACCCGGGTGTCTGGCCTCTGCACTGCCATCTCGCATGGCACGTATCTGGTGGTTTGTTCCTGAACGCTTTGGAGAGGCCGGAGGATATCATGCAGCAAGATTTTGACGAGGATGTATTTGCGTTGTGCCCGCTCTGGGATGCGTATACCGCGGAGAACCCGCCCAACCAGATTGACTCCGGGCTGAGGAGGTTTTAAAGAGAGAATTTGTGTAGGAGTGGGTAGTTCTGTTGTTGATATGTACCGTATGTATTGTGCTGGGCAAGATCCTGTAAAAGAGAGGCTTGGGTAGTGTGGATAGTTGGAAGTAATAGGAACTTATCTTTGGTGCTGAAGTAAATGGTTTTAATGATATATCACATCCCTTTCTGATGTCTTGATTAATGTGAAGCAATTACTGGAAGACGATTCCCTTGTGTCTGACTTGACCTTAGTGGGGAAAGGTATTCAGTAGAGTGTGGTCTCATTGCTGCCTGTGTTGTAACTCCTCGCAGCCCATGCTATTGCATCTTGAATCAAACAATAGGACATTTTTGATTGCATTGCCCGAGACATCTTTTCAATATTGTAGTTGGTGTTTGACGTAGAAAGTTTGCTGTTTCATACAATCTATGGATTGTCAAACACGAAATTTGTCCAATGTGATCAAACCTCTACATATACAGACCTACTTTTTCATCTAAAGACATGAACTCAAGAACGCAATTTTCGACTTCCTTGCAATAAAATCTGTCGGCTGCCCATGGATCGTGACGTGAACATGGCCTCACCACCTCAAGAGAACGTCGACGAATATTCACCTCTTGATGTGATCATGGACTCACCACACCCAAAAGAAATCAACTTCTCATTTCACGGAGACGTTACGAGCTTGATACCACTCAACGAAGTTCCAGAAACACCACCTCATGAAGAGAGGTATGGCCATTCACCACCTCACGACGCAAACATGCATATATCAATCTCAGAAGAGATATACGCCGTGGTTCATGGAGAAGTTGCGAATCCCATACCCTTCAACCAGGTTGCGGGACCACCACGCTTTGACGGATGGCCAATCGAAGAAATCATGTCCGAAATCCGATTCCTGTCCCTCGCCCTAGAGCTCCTCCAATGCGATGTAGAAGACGAGCAACCTGAAGTTGTCGAGCACATGCAAGATATCAGAAGGCAGCTCACCGATCTCGAAGTTAAATTCGTCGAGGGAACGCGTACGGACGGCCAGTATGAT
Organism: Acrocalymma vagum; assembly: GCA_028476805.1. Classification (NCBI taxonomy): domain Eukaryota; kingdom Fungi; phylum Ascomycota; class Dothideomycetes; order Pleosporales; family Acrocalymmaceae; genus Acrocalymma; species Acrocalymma vagum. Next base: position 33,113 of record JAQGEP010000049.1, read on the forward strand.
CAGATGAAGAGGGCCTATGAAGACGCATATATGCATGGAGAGAGTATTTGCCAGAGCTTTTTCCCTTCGTATCTGTGGTATGTTATATGGAGTAAAGAGAATGGCACACATGTTCCGACCGATTTCGACAGCTATGACGAAGGTATGTGGTGCTGAATAACAGGAATTAACAGAATAATGTAATGACTGATGACACTATAGCTGGTAAGCAGCAAATCCGGGATGAGTGGGCTGCGTTTCCAAAAAGGAGTTTCAGGCACGATATCGGTTTGCGAGCCTTTGAGCGTATGGTATGAAATTTAGGAGACTTTGTTTTTTGAGGAAACTAACGTCTTTAGGCCGATTACCAGTTGATGGATTGTCTGCGTGGAAAGCTTGAGGGATGGGATCGGAGAGAGGAAGACCATTTGCTTTGAGTTCAGGGCTTATGTCATATTGGGGACCCAGATCGTACTTGTAACTCTATTTGATGATGTCCAAGGAAGCTGAGCAATTGTATCGACGGGTGGGTGGATTTATGTCAATCGGGACTCCACATAATTTGATCAATGAGTTACTAGAATGACACGAATTGGAGGACACTGATCTGAACTAGGCTTGCTTTTACGGAAACGGGGTTTGGGTAAATGGAGTGGCCAGCATCTTTGGCGTCAATGTCCGTAATTTGGATTGCGCATATGATAATTGGTTATTGGACTAGTCTGAGTATGTAGATCCTCGCTGTTGTTGACGCCTGGCTGCTACTAACAAATATACACTCAAGTATTGTTTCAATTCAAATCAGTGTCCCAGATTCCTTACTTTAACCTTTGGCATTTGATGTTTTCCTCAAGAATTTTCTTGAAACCTCCGAACGAGCTGCATTGAACCCACGTGCTGGCTGGAAATCGTCGGTCCGTGCGCAGAGGTGTTGCTACCCATGACGACACCGGTTTCTATTCATCAACAGCTTCCAACACTCTCAAAACCACCGGAGAGATAGCTAGCTCTAATTCCACATCAAACTCATCCCTCTGGGGAGGCTTCTCAGCTTGTCTATCTCTTTATCGGCCGTTGAACGTTATCCGGACATGCACAGTTTTCAAACATTGTATTAGAGTTTGTCCACACAATAAAGATGTCTGGACAGAGGCCGCTCAAGGTGCTCATTACCGGTGGGGCTCGTGGGATTGGCAGAGGCCTTTTCCGGCACTTCCTAACTGCAGGGCACGATGTCATAGTCTTAGACGCCAATTCGGACGAGTTACAGCATATAAAATCGCAAGCCGAGAAATGGAGTGGTGCCAATAAAGGCACCTGGCAAGCCGTCCGATGCGATCTGAGCGAACGTGACCAGATTAAGGACGTTGTCAACAAAATCAAAAATGACTTCAATGGAAAGTTAGATGTGCTCATTAACAATGCTTTTGCGACGCCACATACCTGGTCACAAAACAAGGCGATGGAAGATGAAAGCGAAGATATCGAATCAGAGTGGGATACGAAGATTGCTGTCGGACTGACAGCTCCATTTATACTGAGTCGCCTCTGTGTGCCTCTCCTCAAAACTGGAAACTCAACTCCAAACAACCCGGGCACGATAATCAACATTTCCTCGACACGCGCTTATCAATCCGAGCTGAACCACGAAGCATACTCTGCTGCAAAGGCAGGACTTTTAGGACTGACGCAATCCATGGCTGTTTCTCTCGGGCATCATCACAAGATTCGCGTCAATGCTATCATTCCCGGCTGGATCCACGTCGAAAACGAGAATAGGCAGGGGGACGAAAAACAACAAAATTGGGAAGAGGGTCTGAGTGCTGAGGATATGGAATGGCACCCTGCCGGGAGGGTTGGAAGAGTTGAAGATATCTGCCGTGCGGTAGATTATCTTGTTGGCAGTGAGTTTGTTACTGGGCAGGAGGTAGTCGTGGATGGAGGTGTGGGGAGAAAAATGGTATATCCAGAGTGAGTGAACTGGATTGGCGATGGCTTTTAAGTATGACTCTGGTTTGGGGGATCAATACCAAAACCGGTGAGAGCGTCCCTCCACAGCCTCAGGACACGTCGAGACCGATAAACATAAGCATACACGAATATCATATGTCTACCTCTAAAAGTAATAAGCAGTTGGTTAGGCAGTGCGCCAAGTCAACTGGTATTAAATAGTTTGGCAAGAATCCGGCTATGTCTGCAAAAGCCACCAAGGAGCGATCAAAATTCTCGAGATCTGTCCGCAGTCTTGCGCAAAAGATTCGAAGCAGTTAAGTCTCTTCTGGCATATTTTCTTGGTTGATTCAGATCTGAAGACGTCAATGAATTCTATTTCTTCCTCTGGGTACGGCGATTTAGATTGTGGATATACCTGTCTCTTATTACCTGGGCTCTGGCGTCGATCAATAGTCCAGAAATAAGTCTCCGGCTTCATCAGCTCTCCTAAACATCTTTGTCCAATTCCTTATGTGCAGATTTTCAAAGTACAGAAAATAGCTTCTTCATTGCAGGCTAAGGGTGCACGTATGCCTTTGATTGAAAAGCACATCCAGCCGGATCTCAAGTTTTGCGTTCCACTTATTTGGGAATTTCACTCGACAGCGCATCCAATGGTCCCTGGTGCGGAGGGATCGGCTTTGGATTCGCGACATAATCAAAGAATCCAATGTTCTGCATATGCACACAATCTTGAGGCCCGATCACCATCTGATTCAGCTTATTGATCATGTTATGCGGAAACCCTGTTTCGAATCCGTATGCGGAATCAATCTCTGCGATTTCTTCGGGCGTCAAGGAAAGACTCAAGGCCTCGATATTGCCCTCCAGATGAGAAACCTTGCGGCCGCCGACGATCGGGAATGTGTATGGTGCCTTTTGCATGATGTATGCGAGGGCTACAGACGTTATGAGCGTGGACCTCGCTGCAGCGACCTTCTCTAGAACTTCAGAGACGCGATCTTCTTTCTCGGACTTTCCGATGGCAAAGTTCCTTCCTTTCTCCTGGCTGTTTTGCTTTGCTTCCTTACTCTTGAAGTATCCGCCTCCTAGTACTCCCCATGGCGCGAGCCCCATACCCTCGCTCAGGCACATTGGCACAACGTCACGTTCAAGGTCGCGGTCTGCGGCGGACCAACGTCCCTGGTACACAACGAAAGGTCGGAGACCGTGTTCACGTGCATAACAATTTGCTTTTACGACTATCCAGGCCGGTGTATCGCTGACCCCAAGATAGATGACTTTACGTGCAGTGCAGAGATCATTCAGTGCATGCATGATTTCTGGAATTGAGGTAGTATAGTCCCAGAGATGTACGTAGTACTGCAATCGAGTTAGCTGGATTCAAATACAAATCCGTAAGCTCCGGATCTTGTCTTACCAAATCTATATAAGTGGTCCTTAGGTGTTTCAATGACCGCTCCACGGATGTATAAATATTCTTCGCGCTGTTTCCCGCGAAATTTGACTGGAGGACCTGGCTGCCGAGCCTCGCAGTCTGACTCCCAGTAAACTTGGTTGCGACGACAATTTCATCTCTTTTCCCCCTACTTTCCATCCACTCGCCGATCCACTCTTCGCTCTCCCCGAACTGGTAGTTCACGGCGGTGTCAATGAAATTGCCGCCCTGCTCGTAAAAGTAATCCATCATGGCGAAAGCCGTTTCCTTGGTACATTCGCCCAATGCGTCCTTCCACGCATCGCCAAAGTTCATTCCACCCAGACAGAGTGGGGAAACACGGACGCCGGCCGACGGGGAGAGGATACGATGTCGGCCTAGGACAGACTTGGGGGGCACGCGTGAACTGAATGCCATAATTGTATTTAGCTCGGCAAAGATACAGAGTTAGACAAGTGTTAGCAATGTGAGGGCTGTGGAAATATAGAGAGATTTGAACGAGAACGCCCAAATCCTATCAACTTTATACCTTTTCCGAAGACCCTTGATCGACGATCACAAAGTTTGATTCCGGACAAGCTATACTAAATGAACGGTGCGACCGGATTTTTGCCCTGCAATGGCAGTCATCGTGCTCCACCGTTCACAGCGGGTTGTAAGTCCTATGGTAAACTCCGTAAACCCCGAACGAACGACTCTCGTGTCCATAGAAATGCCTGGACTTTGCGGACAAAGGTTGGCTAATGCCGGGCTGTTTGATTTGGACCTTAAAATGCCTGTCGTATGAGTTTGAACGTTATTTCCTGCAATGCATATCATGTAAATAGCTGTTCGGCGTGCATCGATTCATGGAAAGTTCGCAAGTGACAAGCGTTCTTCGCGCAAGGCTGGAAACGACCGGGAACATACAGCAAATTTGGAGCTGCTGGAAGTGCTAAAGCTGATCAAACATTTCTTTTCAAGGCTACGACTTTATCAGCGAACTTTTGTTTGATTTTTGCATGTCCCACAATGTTGTTGGATGGTAGGCAAGGCTTGTCCCAGTGCTTATCACGACGCAAGAGAAGCATGGGTGCGTAGTTACGAAGCATCAACAAGCGCATCGGCTAGATATAACCTCTACATCACTTCTCCAAACCAAAAACAAAGTATTACCACTCGACATATTCCAACAGCTAAGCCATACTCACTCAAATAAGGCATAGCGCCCTTCTATTCTCCATGGGGCAGGCCAGACCCCAACCCCAGCCTTGACATCATGCATCCCCACAACATCAGCGCATCATGACCCAACAAATCGTCGATGACACTCGCCTCATCCATCGCCGTTGGTGCCTCCAGATCGGCCGATTGCCCCTGCATATCCTTACATATCCTAAAGAAAACAATCGCAGTACCAGCCGTGCCGCAGATCGTCAGAATCCATGACTCCCAACAGTAGTGACATTGAGCCAAACGCAGTATCGTAATTCCAAGTTGGTGCTTGTTACGCAAACTTATCATCAGAGTTGCTTCAGATCTAAGAAAATGAACATTGCATCCCCCACCAAAGTATATATAGAATACTCCATCTAACACTCCAATTCGAATTCCTCTCTTTATCTCTTCCTCTCCAAAAAACAATGTCCACAAAATTCCTCCGCATAACCCGCCTCATAACCCCATCCCGCCCCGCAACACCAATCCTAACAACCCACCTCCACCGCACCTTCACTACAGCGAAAAAATTGTCCGCCCCAGCAATCGTCGACTCGAATTTCATCTCGCAAATCACTCAGGCCGAAAAACTCCTCACACAGCAAGACAACCCTGTCTCCGGAGGCCCAACAGCACGCGCCCAATCGCACCAAGGCCATGCAATCACTTCGCAAGTCATCCACGACATTACCATGGGCGAGCGCATCATCACGGGCCTCGATGCGCCTGTAAAAGATGGTCCGACTTCTGTAGCACAGCGTTTACTCGCTCAGGCGTCGGGCCATACTATTGAAACGGCGCAGCATTCTGGCGTTGTGGATGCGAGTACTTTGTCCAAGATTACGGCCGCCGAAAAAGAAATCACAGTTGAGGATCGTCCTGTGAGGAGTGGTCCGACGGCAAAGGCACAGCAGCACGTCGGTGAGCCGATCACGAGTGAAGTTTTCAGTGACATTACGCAGGGTGAGAAGAAGATTACGGGTTGGGAGAGGGTCAAAGGCGGACCGACGGCCACAGCGCAGAGCGAGCTTCGGAAGAGTCGCAGTTGATTGGAAACTTACTGTCTTGCAGCGCGAGTGTGTCGTGGTACTGCATTGCGTGGCGTTTGTACGATAAGTGTGTAGCATGAGTGTAGGTGACGGCTCTATGTGCAACAAGCACAATCAGTGGAATCATACAATTCAACTTCGACATATTACCCTCTACATCAATGGAAACAAACAGAACGCCAGATTTCAAATGTCTTCCGGTGACCAAAATGAAATTCTATCCAGGGTATCTCGTGTGCTTAACGAAAAACGTCTCCTAAACTCCAGGTATACCCTCCACGTATCGTATTGTGAAGCCAATTCCCTTTGGTGTAATTCCAATTAGTTCCAATCCTGGTATCGATAGCTCAGCGTATATTCGAAATCCAGGACACACGCCCTTCCCCTGCCATAGCTTAACAAGCTCTCATTATAAACTCTCCACCCTTCCTCGATCGGCAGTAACATGACTATCCGCCCTATCGTCATCATGTGCAATCTTGGCCTCAAGCGGGCTATCCACAAAAATGTTGGGCACCTCGTGTTTTGCCGCGCCCTGCTCCTTAGCTTCCTGCTTCAGGGGATCTGGTATGGTGTCCAACTGATGTTTCCTTTTCCTCTCTGCCTTTTCTTTCCACTGCGTTGCCGCCATCGGCGCTGTGCTCGTTCTTTCCATCTTGGGAAAGGATCCATTCGCTTCACCGTTGAATTTAGACAAGTGATCTGGCTCTGGGAACTTCTCTGCTTCATCGATTGGTGCAGATGGCGTCTTCTTAGGTGGGTGAGGCGCATTCGCACTCCGTTTCGAACTCTTCCTCGGTATCGATCTACCAGCTTTGAGCTGGCTTTTGCCTATGAGCGCAGCTCGGATCCCCGTTCTGTGATGTTTCATTTCATCGCGGATTCGGGGCTGCAGATCCTCCCACTTCCTGCTAACTAGCATTTCTAACTCTCGCCTTTTGGTGCCGCCCGTTCGATGATGTAGGTCGTACCGCCCTGATTTTCTCGGCGTAGCTGGGCCTAGTTCAGCTAATTCCTTCTGTCCTTGGATGATACGCGCACGTCGGAGGTAATTGGTCGGCTGATATTTCTTCATGTACTCCTCGTGCAAACCTTTGAGTAGATATGCTTCTGGGCCGATACATGCGGCGATGTCTTTGAGCACAAACCCACCTAGGCCCATTCCAAAACCGCGTATGAATCCTAGCATCCCACCTTCTTTAGCACCATGGTAAGGCTGTTTCCAGAGGCCCGTGACCCCATCGTGTATGCCATACACAAACTCATCTCGGCCGGCACGGACACCTGAATGAAGGCCTGTTATTCGTGGTGGGCGGCGCACAGTCTCATCACCATACAGACGCGGTGCATTGTGGAAGCCTTGGACGAGCGCTAGGCTAAAGCGTACAGGTAGCCTGATTATGGCTCCTGCAGTTTTTCTGACTCCAAGTTTGGCTTCCTGGGCGAGCTCTTGCGCGAGAAGACCCTTTGGTTCTGGCATGTCCGAAATGGTGCGTGCACGTTGCAGTGATGAAACAGATTGGCCATTCTGATTCTCCTTCTTGAATGTACCCTTTGCTGCGCCGTCATGAGGTGACTCTGCGTTAGCTTTGGCGAGGGTTTTCTTGACATATTTCTGTCGTTTATGCACTCTGTATTTCTTTTCGTAGTATTTTTCGCGCCTTTTCACACTCTTCGCCATCTCAATGGGTACGTAGCCTAGGCTGGCTGCAATATCCGAAGCGGTACTAACAATGGCACCCCAGGTGCCAGTGAAAGGTTCTCCTGGCCCACCAAAATCATTCCATTCGTAGTGGCGAGTGAGACGAAGCTCGTTCCACTTGATCTTCTTCCACTCTACAAGCAGTTCGGCGGCTATGGCGGAGAATCTAACGTTAGTTCCCTTAAGCTTCCAAGCCGCCGGGCGATTCTCTAAAATGTCACAGCGCATGCAGCATTCTCCTTTCAGGGGCAAACTTCGGTGGAATGATCGCACCGCATTCAATGCGCCGTCTCCTTCCTTTACAATACTATCCGCAATCTTTTGAACGCTCACTTTCGCCTCTTCAGTAAGACATTGCTTGATGCCCTCTGCCAAACGCTCCGCCGTGAGTTTCTTGTACGGAATGCAATCGTGCGCTCCTGCCTTTGCTTTTGCAACCATGGCACCCCAGAATGGCTGATCTCCAAAGAAGGGCACAATCATGGTTGGCCTTCCACATTTTAGACCGATTGCCGTTGTCCCAGCGCCGCCGTGATGCACGACTGCGCTGACCCGTGGGAAAAGCCAGTCATGGGGTGTATTGTCCAACATGAAGATGTTGTCAGGACTCGTTTCGTTGCTGCCAAATCCGCCCCAACCTTTCGAAACCAGGGCGCGTACTGCAGCTAATTTTACAGCCTCAAAGATGAGCTTGGTAAACTGGTCAGGATCGTCTACTACAATGGAGCCAAAGCCGATGTAGACAGGGGGTGGTCCACTGTCGAGAAATTTCGTAAGTTCTTCCGGAGGTTTAAAAGATGACGCGAGGTCCAGGAAAACAAAACCTGAAATATCGATTTCTGGACCCCAATCCTGCGGTTTGGGGACCAGGCCAGGCGACCACTATAAACATTAGTCTTAGCGTCTAGTAATATGATGATGTTGAATATATTTACCATATACGTATATGGGACCCTCAGGCGGTATAGATTTCCTGGAGCCCATAGAGTCGACACTTCTTCAAGACCCAGAGTTTTGTTCCGAAAACGGTTGACCAAGTCTCCCAGTCCTTGCCAGGTCATCAACTCCACTAGCGGGTAACTCATAAAATTTGTGTACTTGGCGTCAACGTTGCTTGCTTTGATGTTCGCTAGAGGATGCGGAAATTGAACGGTTGGGGTGTATGGAAATCTATTCACCGTCAGCCCAAACTCGGGTTAGAATGGAAGAATACTTGAACATACGTGAACATCATATGCAATGGGATTCCTAATCGCTCAGCAATATGTGGTGGGGCGAAGCTAGGGGGATTGGCAATAATGGCATCTGCAATAAATGGGTGTTTGTTTCCCACTGTAAAGTATGTTAGTTTCAAGCGATGCAGTTTCTTGGACTACTCACTCATCTTGAGATTCGCTTTGTCATCTTCATCATCTGTGCTGTTGATACAAGCTCGCCACATGCCCTGAAACATCTCATACATTGCAGCTCTCCGCTTCCCAATTTCGCCCTCCCGGATAGTCTCGTAGTTTGGGATCAAGCCAGGATTCTTGACCATAAACGCCATCAGCTCGGACGGATCTCCACCCACGGAAAAGAATTCCAGTCCGGAGTCTTCCTCGACAAATTTTTTGAAAACAGGATGTGTCGCAATCCTTACTCGATGTCCATAGTCTTCTTTTAGGATCTTACCAATCTTCAGAAAAGGTTGGATGTCTCCTCGCGAGCCGATGACAATAATGGCAACGTTGAGCTTCACTCGACGCCTGGGATTGTGTTCCATTTCATCATCTTCGGGCGCAATCTTTCTCACATCAATGTCCCGCCCATCGTAGCTTTCCAAACTTTGCGTATCATCACCCCTTTTGAAGTGTTTCCTCAGGCCGGCGCCCAGTGTCTTTGCAAAGTACCCACTATTTACTGTCTCTTGGATATTGAGCCTCAGCCGTCCGTCTCGCTTGGACACGCGGCCTTTCGTTCTAAAATGTTCATTCGCGATCCTGAACCTAGAGAATGGACCAGGACTGCCCTCGCGCCTTTTCCGTTCTTCACGAGCCAATCTCGATTGCTCTGTGCTGGAACGCCGGAGCGACGCTGGCTCTTCATCGTCGGACGAGCTCGAATCGGAAGAATACGGATCAAAGGTCAATGTTGCTTGCCTGCCAAATTGCGGTGGCTTCCTGCGATGACTTCCACTGCGAGCCCTTCCTACCAGTGAGTGCCGTCTGGAGGATTGTGGCAGTTCTGTTGCTGATTTCTTGATCCAGGGTCGAGGTGGTGGAGACAAATCTCGGGCTGTCTCAATTCGCGAAAAGGAAGACGTTCGGTTTGTCTCAGGTAGTTTGTTGCTCTCGTTTTGTGGAGCATGGTTGTTGGGTAAGACATTCAATGGGGTACCACCATTTGTGGCTGTAGATTTGAGTGATGATCGATCCGAGCGATCTTGTTTTGGATGCGGGAACTCAGTCTCGATATTGACAGCGGTGGGGACGACTGCCGGGGAGCCATCACTGTCGTCAGCCATGGCTCGGCCAACCTATTCCCCAAAAATGGAGTGCGGTAAAGTAGAGCGTATGGGAACGCGCCCGAGGCAAGCGCAACGGTGGTAGTAAACAACACAGCACAACGAGGGGATCTAGGGTAGAATGCGGTTGCAAAGATCTTCAGACTCCCGCAGAGGCGAGGCGTGAGAAGAAGTGTGGGTAGAGAATGGGATGCGGATGTCTAGCCAGGGCGATCGGAGCAGGTTTGGCGTCACACCTTCACTACGCACTGCAGAAGGCGCGGCCGCCCAGGAACGAACGGTTCCAAGAGAGCGCCTCCTTGCCCAAACCGGCTACTTCCCGTTGCGCGGTGCTCTAAAGTTGGGGGGAAGGCGCACCCAGATTTACCAGATTACCACCGATGATGTCATTTGCCCTCGCCAAATTGCGCGCCTTCACTTTCATCCGACTTAGCATGAAACCAATGACTTCCTGCATCTATCCATCTATCTAGAAACCAAACAAGCATGCCCGACCGTTCTGACAGAGCAAATCCCTCCACACGTCAATACCAACAAATAGATACAAGGATTATGGGGTAATTATTCATACCTACAACTGTTGTACTTAGTCCCGAAAAAACTACCTGTATATACCATTCCCGTTTCATCAACCTAGCTCTCTCGTCAGCGCTTCGTAACCTTCCATTTGCCCCAACTGGAAAGCCTGCACATTTCTGCATTTCACATGTTGTACCGCATATCTTCCAGCTGCTGGCTTCCGGTACTCCCGTTCATCGCCCGAAGCCGAAGCCGTAAAGCACTGCTTTCACCATATCCTGGCCCCATCCGATCCACCCGCGTGTTGCTTCTACTGTGTTGATGACCTTGATGAAGCTGCGATTCCACCGGTCAGATTCCTCCCAGTCATCCGCCAATGCCTCGAAGCACGCTGTCTCCGTGCTTCCCGATGTGCTCTCGGTGACCAGCTCAAGGTCGCCATTGGCAGTTTGCTTGACGTGAACCTTTGGTCCAATGACGACCGCGCGACCAATAATGCGTGAGTCTGCGGTAAATCGTGTTGCTGCGTCTACCACATCCTCGACCTTGCCCATGGCCCCACCAGCGAGCGCCATGCGTGCTGTGGTTGTCACTATAGGCGTGTCGATGAAGTAAGGACAGAGCAGATTAATGCGAATACCCTGGGGCTTTGACGTGCCACGGAGAGATCGGAAGAGACCAAGGACGGCATGCTTCGAGGCACAATACTGGGGCTGTATCGAGATGGGAGCCAGCGATGCTACGGAACCGAGTAACAGGATATGCCTATCCCGAGTACGCGTCGCAGGGTCAGAATCCACAGCGCAAGACTCGGAGCCTGGATTCTTGGGTAGCCAAAAGTAGGCCAAGTGAACAGTATACAGCACGCCGTAGCAGTTGACATCAAAGATCTTGAAGTTTGGCTTTTGAGGTTCAGCCTTGTCCAGATCTACGGCCTTTTGCAAGGGGTCCGCAGCAGCTATGCCGGCATTGGCGACCACAGTGTCGATGCCACCGTGAGGGCTCAACCTGACAGCTTCTTTGAACAGATTGACCTGTGACTGCCAGTCCGTCACGTTGCAGTGTACAAAGTGTATATTCTTGTTGCCGGTCTCCTTCTGGACCTCGCGGGCAAGAGCATCGGCCTTTTCGACATTGATATCCCCGATTACAATTGTAGCTCCATTTTCTGCCCATTTCCGCACAAAACCGGCGCCGAATCCGCTTGCTCCGCCGGTAATCAGAATCGTTTTGCCTTTGACCCAGGCGGCATCGTAGGGGGCATTCAGCACGAGGGGGGGAGACTGGCGAACGGCATCGACCAGCCTCTCGACTTGATAGGAGGCCATTGAACGGAGGTCTGAGAAGATGTTGTGCGGACAGAAGGCGTTGAGACAAGTAGCTGTGGCGCTGAGCGGTGAGATGGGAAGGTGTTGAGGGGGTTAGCTGTAGGAGACTGTGGGAAACATGAGCACCATAAGACAGACAGTTGGGATTACAATCAGGCAAATTGGAGTAGATCAATGGTATACGAGATAGGGCAAGAATAGAACTCTGGCCCCTGTGTTTGCCTTACTGCTGGCCTGGTGATGGATGAAATCCACCCCACACCGCGGCTTCCTCGTTCTTGCCTTTGTTGGGCAATCTTGGCGACGCCCTCAGGCCCTTAGCCGTCTCCATGTCTGCATTGTGTTGTGTATACTTATATTGCGGTGGTTGGGGGGGGCAAAGCACGTTAAGATGTTGTGGCTATAGCTTCACAAGCAGCGGAGCGCGCTGAAACACGTAGGTTGGCTGTTTCCTGCCTGCGACTCGGTGGTATTTAAGGTAAGATTTTGGGTGCATTTGCCAGGTGCGGAGAGAAGAGCCCCGGAGCACCGAACAGGCCCAGGCAGGCCCAGGAACAAGCGGCGGGGTGGTTTTGGCGCGCGGCTCGTCTTCGGACCCTGGCGACTTTTTTTCTGTCCCGCCTTGTGACCCCACTTTCTCTTCTACTCTGCTCTCCTCTACTCTAGATACTCCAATCTCCAGTGCAAACACCATAGCCTCCTTCTTTTGTTTTGTGCCTTCTGCCACCATTTCCTCACTCACAATCTCTTCTGCAGCCATATCTGCTTTCAATTGACAGCATGACCCAAGACGCAAGCAAACCTCCCGCACTCGACATCTCTCCCATCCATATCGTCGCAACGCTTTTCTACAAGTCCGATTCCCCGCACTTCTTTCCACACCCCGACGCCTCGCCCCGCAGCCCTCACGTCCCCCTCCCTACAGCCTCCCTCGAGCCTCTGAAAGATGGCGCCGTCCCCACCGAGAACATGTCCGACTATCCACTTGAGCCGCCGACTCCTGGTCCTAACCCGCTTGACCACCTCTACGGCTCCTACATTTCCCAGAGCTGCCTCACCGATTTTTTCGTCACCCTCAGTGACATGATACCAGGCTTGATGCAGGACACAATCACAAGCACTCGCCTGGAGAAAAGCAAGTTCTGCAGAGTAGTCGAGGTTACGTTTCCCCTGCCCAGCGCCTCGTCGATAGTACTCGAGACACTGCGCCGCCATGAACTAGTCTCTCGCTTCGAGCGCGAATGGAATGTCGAGGCTGTTTTCCAAGCCGATAACGTGTACAGGCGGTACAAGCGCCTTGCTGTCTTCGATATGGATAGCACGCTCATCCAGCAAGAAGTCATTGACGAAATTGCTTCCCTTATCGGCGTGCAAGATAAAGTCTCCGCCATCACCGCCGCGGCTATGAATGGCGAGTTGGACTTTGAGGCTAGCTTACGTGCGCGATGTGCGCTTCTGAATGGTGTCCCCAGCTCAGTGTGGGAGACATTGAAGCCGAAGATTACACTCAATGAGGGCGTAAAGGACTTGATCAAGGCATTGAAGAGGCTGGGATACAAGACCGCTGTTCTGAGCGGTGGATTTACACCATTGACAGGCTGGATGGGTGCTCAACTAGGCCTTGACTACGCTTTCGCCAACCACCTAGTCGTCTCTGAAGACGGGCAAACGCTTACTGGGGAGCTGACTGGAGAAATAGTTCATGCACAGAAGAAGAGGGAGCATGTTCTTGAAATTTCTAGGAAGGAAGGCATCCTCCTAGACCAAGTCCTCGTGGTAGGTGATGGCGCCAATGATTTGCCCATGATGGGTGTTGCTGGCCTGGGTGTCGCATTCCACGCAAAGCCCAAGGTACAAATGCAAGCACCCTCCAGACTGAACTCGAAGAGCATGCTGGATATCCTGTACCTTCTTGGCATCTCCAAACAGGAGCAGGATACTTTGCTGAGCTGAACCTAGCCTGATGTTCCTTTGCCTTCGTTCCAACAACTCCAAACGTATATATAGATCCAGGATTATACCCCTACGTTGGGATCTTTGTTGAATCCCTACGCCCCCATTGACTATTTTTCATTCATGCGGGTTAGACATTGTATTACATTTATGCCTCGACGTAATCAATAGACTACTGTCTTTAAGTTTGTCAACGAAATGCCAGACTGGAATCACTCATCTGCCTACCGCCCTTTCCCAGTCCGACCAAGTGATGCCAATACTCTCTCTCGCTCAAGTACGTCAGTGACACTGACCGGCCGACTCAACAACGCCAATGCAAAATCGAGACTAGATAGATATTATAAACTTGATTTTTCGCATTTTCGAGATACAGATACTAGTCCAACAACAACAACAACAACGAAAAAGCAAATTCAGCCTGACACACAACACAACAAACTATAAAACTCCACGCTCCCTGCCCATTGACTAGAAAAGTTTAAAAAAAAAAAAAAAAGGAAAACCGAAACGGTATCTTTGAAGCGAAAGCACAAGGTGGTATTCCTACCACTGCTTCTGTCCTGTCCTGGCCTGGCCTGGCAGCGCAAAAGAGAAAAAAAAAACACGTCCTCCGCTCCCATTTTCTCCGCATCTCTTTCCATCTCCACACACAACTAGATCTACATTGGCGCCGACGTTGCCGCATTACTTGCCAACACAGCCGAAAACGCCGCCGCATTCCTCGTCTGCATGAAAATGGTTCCCGGTCCCGTAAACTTACACACCAAACCCTCGCCCGACGCAAAGTTTGATATGATGCCGCCAGAGGAGACGCGCTCGAGAATGTACTTGCAGTTCCAGGCAACAAGGTGACCGTTGTCGATGATGTACTTTTCGTCTTTTTGAAGCTATTATCGGGATTTGATTAGTATGGTAGTTTTTCTTTTGGGATGGTGTTTCGCTTTGAGAAGGGTTGAAGTATTGGAGGTGTATACGAGGGGAATGAGGGGAAGAGAAAGAAAAGTTACGTGTGTATACTTACATCTTTCCTGATGATGGCGCCGAAACTGGTGCACCAGAGGATGCCTTGTCCGCTGATTCTGTATACGAATAGCCCTTCGCCTGAAAACATGGCTTTTCCGAGACCCTGGCTCTTGTACTCTGTCACAATGCCCTGAGTGCATGCTAGGAACGCGTCCTTGCCCACAGACCACTGCTCGTGGCCTCCAAGTTTGATGATGGTGATGTCGCCAAGAGTTGCGGGAGCAAGAAGAAGCTCGCCGGGGCCAGTGTAGGTCGATTTGCTCATGTCGCCGCCGACGAGCGCTTTCTTGAGGGAGAACTTGACGGAACCCTTGAGGGTCATGGTGGGGGACATGGCAATCATAGCGCCTGGATGCAGTCAGTATGGGCTTGTGGATTTATCATTTCTTCCACCCTATGATTCCTGTTCCCGCGGAATTTGATTTATTTGCGTACGGACCAAACTTACCTGGCTTAGCAGTGAAAGGACACCCAATGGCCAACTGGACTGTGAGAATAGTGTTCGTATCCCTATGGCTGACTCTGTAGCTTCCTCCGTTGAAAGTTCCCACATCGTCTGACTGCGTAGCCCCTGCGCCTGTGAACTGGGGTTGCTGTGGTGCGCCCACAACCTGCTGCTGTTGCTGAGGTGGCATTCCTTGATGGGGACTCGGGCTGGGAGCGCCATACTGGCCCATTGGCGCAGGGCTCATGGCGGGCGGCTGTGGTTGCTGCTGTTGTTGCGGGGGAGCGCTACCTGGGGGTGGGTAGTGGTGTTGCTGGGAATGGTCTGGGGGAGGAGCATATTGCTGTTGCTGTTGCTGCTGTGGCGGCGCCGCGCCCGGTGGAGGAGGATAGTTTTGGGCCTGCGCATGGGAAGGAGGTGAAGTGGCTGGAGGGGGAGGGTATGCTTGGCCACCGGGTGGAGGAGCAAAGTACTGCTGTTGGCCCTGGTGCTGGTCTATCGGCAATCAGAGAGGTCAGGCACGAGTATGGGAGATGTCATGGCGCACCGTATCCCGCTTTCTCAGGTGGTGCTGTCTTGAAGTCAGCCAATATGCGCGCTCGTTGGCATTCTCGACGACTCACGCGGATAGTAGTTTCCGCCTGGCGGGGGAGGAGGGCTGCCCTGGAAGCTCATGGTGTCTACTGTCTACTGTCTACTACTACGTGGGGCGCAGGGCGGTCGTAAAGCACGTCAGGGAATTGCGGATGAGCCGAAGAAGCAGCTCCAAACGGACAGCGCGGAGAGAAGGAGAGCAAGGTGCAAAACGGACGAGAGCCAAATACGAAGCGTCCTCGTCAGCAGATATACTTTTGGCAGACGGGCGCGCCCGCCGTGTCTAGAGCTGCTCAGCCTCAATCCATTGGAGCTGGAGGGTCTAAGTTAGGCGGCTTCGGCGGGGTAGGTATCCTGTAAGCGCCGAATCAGAGCCCCGCACCAATCTCGACGCCCACTAACGAGTGCGCAAGCTGTTGCTGCCCAGGAGGTACAGCATATCAGCAACCCCATGGCACCGTTTATAAAAAGTACATCTCCTGTTCTTCCCACGGTGAGCGGAGCTTCGGACAAAGGCGATCGTAATCCTCTGCTACATACCACAATACCAAGGACATCCCAAGGAGCCCAGCCCTTTGACGCCTGTCTCCCGTCTGCAAGCGCCCAACGCCACCTCTTTTCACGGCACGCTTATTACTGTATGTCTGTGATTCCTTGCCGCCCGCAAATTAGATCTCCTCATTAAGAGCCTGGGGTTGCTATTAATCAGTATAAAAAAACTTCATGCGAACAGTACGCCAAACTCTCCCAAAAGGCCCGGGAACCCCAGGCCCCCAACACTTTCTATTTCGTTATGCTTTCTGTAGATACACAAACCAGCATCATGTCATGCAGCTCGTGAGACCCATATCCATTTTTTGATGCCACATCTTTGACACCTTCGCTGTCGCCATGAATTCATAGGTGCCGGCCCGGACAACCATCCTAGACGGGAGAGCCAGTCGAATAAGAAAATTCCGACGCAGCAGAACCAAATTACACACATGGCGAAGGCAACTGCCTCATGGCTCTTGCGGGCCAGTCGGTAAGACCCGACTGCAACATGCTCAAGCTCTCTAACCCTGTTGCCTCTTCCTCTTTCCAACCTGTGCAGAGAAACCAGTCTTGATGGCCTGTACGGATCGCCTGGATCCACAGCTGTTGCACGTGACGAAGCTAAGACGGTTCTCACCCTTCGAGAGACTGGCCAGACGTTAGCTTATTGACGCTCTGAAATACTGGGGGTGAAGAGAAACTTACTCAGTATCAGGTGATCGGCAAGTCTTGCAGGTCACGTATTCGACAATGTACCGCCTGAGAACGTTCTCAATCTGTTTCTGTTGGAATCGACCCTTGATAACCAATCTGCGGGATCCGTCGACTGAGCCGCTGGTGCCCAATTCAGCGAACAAGAATTGGGTGACATGCTCGTCGGTACGCTTCATTCTCTTGCAAATCTCGGCAATGTTGGCGAAAATAGTCTTCTTGTTGCCTTCGCGTAGACACTGGGGAGGTGGGATCTTGTAGCTCTTGGAGCCGGAACTGGCCAGGTCTGGATGCTGTGAGTGGAGGAGGGTGAAGAATCGGTTGAGAAGTAGATTATATGAGATAGGGCCAGTAGCCTCGTGGGCCCAAATGCCGGTTCCCTTGATCATATCGCCCTCTTGTACTTCTGGCTCTTCAGGAGCTGGTGTCTCCTCCTCGGCCTTGTCACCTCCGGCGGCAGCGAGCTTGGCTTCGAAATCGTCCTCGGTCTTCTTCTTGCTTGACTTCTTCTTTTTCTTTAGAGCGGAGAAATCGCCCTCAGCCGCATCATCGCCGTCCTTAGGTTTGCTAGATTTCTTCTTCTTCTAAACAATCAGTCAGCAATCATTTTCATATCTGGGAGGCAAAAATCCTCAAATACGTACTTTCTTTGCCAGATCGGCAAACATATCCGTAACTTCCTCGACCTCTTTGTCTGCGTCGCCTATGCCCCACTAGTCAGCTTCAAATGTTCAAAATTGCTTGGGGTATGTGGGCTTCTAACCCGCTGCCGGGATGGAGGCACCTGAGGCGTGGCTCTCAGCAGTAGACTTACCGCCGTTCATTTCTTTCGATTCGGTGACTTGGCCGTCGCTATCGACAATCGTTGCGCCTTCGGAGAATGCGACGGATTTGCGGGGCTTTCGCTCGGAGGGGGTTTCTGCCTATAGTCGGATAATGTTAGATGCGGACTGGGTGTGAGACATAGATATGGGAGTCGTGATAGAATTTATGAGGTGAATGGCGAAAGGATAGCTGCTCCTAGACTGGAACAATGTATTTCAATGGGAAAACGTGGGGCTTTTCGTATGACGTACAACATCAGCCATGATGGCGGTGGTTTTGTGTGTGTGAATCTGTTTGCTTTGTGTCTGTGTGCAAATCTGGAGTCTCGAGATTGTGGGGCGGTATAAATGGTTTTGTGTGGTGGAAGGAAACAGAGCCACAGACAGAACTGGTCGTTTCCTTTTGCCGCATTTACTTGTGAGTCGAAGTTCAGTCATCGCTTTGCCAAGATTTCAAAGCCACCCACGTGATCTAACCTCGAACGCGCCACCGTTATTGATTGGCTGGACGACCGCCTGGCTTCGACATCACCAAACGTGCCCGAACTCGCCCGCAGGACAACTTCGACCATCCCACCCAACAACCTCGATGCGTCTACGGTAGCTCAATATCGTTTCCTTCCAGCGCCTTCGCTTCAATTCCGCCCCTCTACCGCCGCCATGTCCATGGCCAATAGCGAAAGCTTCATTGAACCTCCAGCGAGCTCTTCCGATGTCGACGAGGTAAACTCGCTGCCCTCTATCTCGAGCGGGTCCTCTGTAGACGACGACGAATACCTATCAGATGCGGAACGAGAATGGAGGGAGTCATTACAGCAGCTTGAGCTACTGTTGACCATGGTGCTTGTCCCGTACCTGGGAAAGTATTTCGGTCGGAAATGCGCATACTGGGGTAAGTGTTTCTGTAGAGCTACACGCGGAGCGCGGGGAGGATCTGTCTCGTGTCTCAGAATCCAACACGTCTCCAATTATACTTTGCAAACATAGAATGATGCATGGCTAATCCAGTAACCAGGATGGGCAAAGTTTATGGAATGGAAATACCCCGTCGAAGTCGTCGTGACGAGTCCCGCGTTGTTCAAAGGAGTGGGAGCTGTCGAGGCTGCAGCGTCCCTCTAGTCCCGAGGAGTGTATTTGTGGAAATTAGCATACAGCAACAGCAACGGCGTTCAGGGCGCATGAAATTCGATATCCCGGTGAAAGGGAACTGTATATAGGATGCTCGCCGCACTTTTGGTCTGCAGCCTCTTTGTCGCAATATAAACTGGAAGATTTCAAGTTCAATACAATAGATTCTCTCCAACCCCGATCAAAACATCTCAAGCCTACTACCATCAGAATGTGACTGGTAATTCAGTTGTATCAATTCTAATGGAGAACACACATCCCTTCTATTTCTCACGCCGCATAGGTACATCCAATGCCGTTCAGCTTGTATCCAGCTTCTGTTCGTCACTGTTCACAATGCACATGTTGTGCGCATTATACCTCCCATTGTTACGACGTCCAGAGTCCTGCAAGTGCGAAAGTGCTAGTTTTAATCGAACTTACAGGTCGAGCTGCACAAGTCACCACATCTGTTAGCACCATGGTATAACATCTGAAAGTCAGATAGGTCGTCGTTCGCCAAACCGTACTGAAATCAGCAATTGAGATGAACATCGGATGTAGCCGACGCTCGTGTACAAATCTCGGACGAGTCGAACAGCACTATAACCATGACGTGCTATACAGGTATATAATAATTCTTAGATGGATTTGGTACGCCTAGGTATACGAATTTTAGTCCACAATGACCCCAGTTCTACATACTAGAGAGAAGCATCCGCATAGTGTATGATTGAATAGTTTACCACGTTGTTTTGTGTGCCTTCTTCCGGTAGTGCTTACTTATGCTGTGTGTATGGTCTGAATTTCGGACTTCCCAATCAGGAGGTTGCCATAGGACTAGTCTACTTGCATTTCGTCTGCATATTTAGAGGGAGAACCCCTAATCTCTTATTCCGGAACCTTGATCACACTAGCGGTCAATCCCGTTGTTAGGCGTTCCAACGATGCAAGGAAGTTAAGTTCTTATTTTTACCCAAGTGTGATAGCCTCATTACATGATTTTTTCCGATTTTGTATTCTGTAGCTCTTCATCGTACGCAGAAGCTTTGACAACATTTTGAACATTCAGTGCTCAGATTAGTATCTATCACCTCACGGCTCCCAACAAGGAGTGGAACTCAGTAAGCATATCCCTACATTTCAAACCTTGGAATCACAGACTATGTCGACTAGAACATAGACGCTTTGTTCATGGGGGAACAAAAGCTCTCTAGCTGATGAGAGAGGGTGCTTATCCCTCAATCGGCCTTCATGATTTGGAAAACTCATAAAGTAGCGAATAATAATAGTGAACGCCAGAAGCGAGCTATATACAGTCAGTCAGGTAGGTAGTAGATACCTTAACTAAAAGTCAGCCCTCATCCAAGATGAATTAAATTCATACAGCTAGGTTCAGACTTCTAACATCGAGGCGAGGGATAGAGAGATATATATATATAGCGGTAGCCGAAATTGATGCCCCAAATATGCACGCCAAGGCTTAGCTCAATTCGACTTTCATTCACTATCGACCCTCACGACAGACAGTGTGCCACCACCCAGCACTTCAAAAAGCAAAAACGAAAAAAAAAAGAGAAATTGTATTATGATCGTGAAGGGAGTCGAACCCTACCAGGTTTGAGCCAGAGGCCAGGATCAGCAGAAGTCCAACCTTTAAGCAGCCCCAAGAAGATTACTCTTCTCAAAGGGCCGCGGCTAGCCAGCGCTTCACCAATGAGCCAACTCCAGCTACGGTGTTTGACCTGTTAACCGATGACACGATCTTGAGATGTGCTGCTCTTGTTGTTATTTTGTGGACGAATAAACAAATATATATACTGCTTTGTGGGGGTGAGTGTTTGTTTTCACTTAACGTACGGTAAAAGGCACGGGTGCTGGGCTATAGTGAAGCAAACACTTCAAAAGAGTCATGCCAAGAACAGAATATTACAATTCATCAGTGATTTTAAAATAATAGATTGAGGAGCCAACCCGCAGAATCAATTGTTTTCTATCTTGGTCAGAAGCTAAAATACCTCTAAGCCTGCGATTCTGCGATAAAATAAACATGATGAAGCTATCCTAGCCGAAAGAAACACTTCATATTGGATGATGGAAGTCAAAAGTGAAATAAACCTAAAAGTTTGTAAGAATTGCAGCCAATTTGACTGTTTCTTTATTCTCTAGTCTATCTATTCAACGAACAAAAAGAGCAGTCCAAGGTCAAGAAGAGAAGGTGATTTAATTGTAGCCAGCAATGTGACGCAGGAAAAGAACTGAATCAAACGATGAAGTCGATACATTTGTCTCAATGAAATATCTTACAACCCAACATTTGGCACCACACCCGGAACGTTCATGCCCATCGTCGTTGGCTCAGCCATCGTCCCTGACCTTCCCGTCATATCTGAACCGTCCCATGCAGTGCTGTTATACCATCTCTCCGGGCTTCCTCCAAAACTGTAGTCGATTTCTATGTCTTGCATGAAAGCATCCAAATCCATGTTTTCCCATGACGCCATGCCTGTGGGCTGCGCTCCTCCCATCATAGCACCCATTCCACCGAATCCACCCTGCATAGGCGTAAATCCCGATGGATCTAGGTGAGAATCTTGTCCAACAACATTATCAGCGCTTTGCGCTGGCCATTGACTCCGCTCTGCAAACTGATCCATGGGAGAGGTCAATTCAATTTCCTCTCCCCATTCTTCGCGATACGCAACTTTCATAAGTTCGGTCATTCTCTGCGCGGCGTTTTTGGAAGCTTGTACTGAGACTACGACAGGGTCTGCGCCTGCTGCTAGTGCATCGATGCGAGCAAGCGCAGTGTAAATAAAGACGACAGCTTTGCCGTTTGTCTCGCCATTGCGAAGTCTGGCTTCTGCAGTTTTGGATGCCCTTTCCAGGGCATTGCGGAGCGCTTGAAACTGTTGCGGTAACGAATACGGAGAGGTGGGTGTGGTCGATGTCAAAGGAGCGAAAAGTGTTGTATCCTGACGTTGTTCTTCGATCTGTGTCACTAATTCGAGATATATGGTTGATGTGCTATACAGGAAGAAAGACTTGAAGAACCCAGCACAGATTTCCGACATTTTGGTCCAGTCGTCTTCTTGGTCAACAACAGGCTCGGTAGCTGGAGTGTGCATAGTTAAAGAGGTTTCCAGACAGATCTTTCGCGAGTAGTGATATTGTGGATTCTCCTTTGCCTTTCTGAAGAACGGTCGGTGGAGGCAGAGGATAAAGCGCCGAGTAAGAGTATCAAGCAGCTTGATCTGGAATGGCGTTGTGCCAGGGCTGGAGTTCAGGAACGGCCGAAAGAATGTGGTCTTTTCACGGCTGATAGTTGAGAGCTCTGTGCTAAGTCGCACTGTCATATCGTATGAGAGCTCAAACCGTAAATTATTGATTAGTCTGATAATCTCGAGTCGTATTGGTAGAGTCTGCGTGAATGCGATTTGAATACTACTTTGTGTAAATTCTGTTGACGGCTTCGGTGCAAATGTCGTAATATCCTCTCCGATATCTTCGTCGTTGACATTGGACGGAGGTCGAGTGTCATAGTCCGCCGGTGAAATCATTGGTGGCATACCCATGTCCAGGCTACTCTGCGCGGTAATCTCAAGGACGGTCGCCCATAGCCTCCTCCTCATCTCGGTCAGGAAGATGCTCTCTTCTTCAAGATATTCGGGATCCCTATGTAGGCCCAGCTGCATTGCAGCCCGCAATAGGGCTCCGGCTGGAATCCATATCATATCTCCATCAACATTGCATACCTGACGGGCAAGGAGTAGCAAGATATGAATCTGTATTCCCGCCATGTTGAGCCGTGTCTTCTCGTGAGGTGCACTAAGCCAAGCTCCTGCTGCTTGGATCCATGTCGTGGATGCAGCACGCAGGTGCGCTATGTTTGGCCCAGAATAGAAAGAGACGCCAATAGCGCACACCAGGATGATCTTTAAAATGATAGAAGGCTTGTCTAAGGCGGTGCCCGACCAATAGCTCTCGTATTCCTTCAGGAAAGAAGGTATATGGAGCACGCGGAAGACTCCTTCGAAGGTTCGAAGATAGCAGTGGACCAATTCGTCGCAAACATCCTTGCTTGGGATCGAGCGCAATACCTCTGGGTCGATGAAAGGCTTCAACCTGTGGTTCGAGCGAATGGCCCGATTGATCCTCTTAACACTAGCAATCGAGACATAGAGCTCCGTGGACTTGTTGACTTCGGTCCTGTTTGTCTCGGGGACAGCAGCCGTACCCTTGTCGCCCTTTGCGGAGGACATGAATGTTAGCGAAGTTCGGACGAGGGGCATACGGGGTAATAGTAGCAGAATTGAACTCACATGGTCAAGAAAGTTTTTCAGATGGCTATCACCGTACATGTTTGACTTGCCACCCGGACTACTACCTAATTTCGTTGTGTTTCGAATGGGAAGAGAAGTAAGGCCAAGGGCCCCATCTGTAGAAAGAATAGACAATTGCTTCTCTATGTCGCCCACCTTTTCGGCCAAGTCGTTGATAAGAGAAGACTCTCCAAGGTTCACAGTCTGCCTGTCGCTCGGCAACGGCGCCAGCTGTGGCCTGCTGTGCGCACCAAAGAGGCCAGGCGCAATATACCGGTTGATAGCCCATTCGAAATTATCCAATGGTATGTATGGCTGGGGAGAAGACCGAGGGGAGCCCTCATGACCAGCACTTCCATTTGTAGAAGTTGACGCATCCGCGGGAGACTTTGCTGAACGGATGCCGGCACGGGGCTGCGTTCGGTATGTACATGTAGACGACTTGATGCGTGTACAAGCTCTACACGGTTCTTCCCGGTCACACTTGACCTTTCTCATGCGGCATTCCACACACGAAAGGGCAGGACGCCGACGTCGTTTGGCGGGACCATTACCGTCGGTTTCTGAATGCTGGAGGGTTGGTAGTTGCTCGGCCATTTTGGTCTGGATCTGGATGGTAAACTTTGAGACTACCGGTGATTAATATTGGCAAGCCAGCTCTCCTTTGGCAAATGCGAAAATCGCACCAAACAGGGCGTCGTAATCTGTGCTGGGGCTGTACTCGAGCAGTGTAGAGCGAAGGCTTAGGGATAGTCGGTCTTTTCAGCCTTGCGCTCGGTAATTTGAAATCACCGAGTCGTGGTAATGAAGAGAAGTTTGACCAGCCTTGCGAGATTCTCATGGTGGATATAAGTGATCCTGATCCCTTGAGACGACGTTGTTGAGGAAATAGGGCAGCCTACGCAGCAGAACTTTGACTGTGGTGCAAAGCGCGGCTTGGTGGCATATCAAGATGGAGGCAGTATGCAGACATTGGCCCCCTTGTTTACAGCTCAACTCTGACATCAAACCGTAGCCTGGCACCGATGTAATGTTTGGAAACGTCGCCTCCAGCCAAGCCAACACTATTCCAAACTGCGATGACAGCGCTTTCCAAATCCAAGTGGGCTGTTGATCGGGAAAGGCCTGGGGCTTCTGAGCTCAAAATCCTGCCGTGGAATCTTCAATGCAACCTAGGCGAAACAGGCAATCCGGGATACAATGCCCCCTCAACGACAGCGTCAGGCCACCCACATGCCCCTTTGAACTCATTGCGCCTGAAAAACCAAAGGCGGAAGCTTAAACTTTGCCAGCTGAAATGCCATCACAAGCTTTGGGGCCTCCTCCGGGGGATTGCTTCTGGGCAACCCAAGTACACACCAAACCCTGGCCCCTTTCCAGAGCCGCGGCAGCCGCCCTACGATTGAGGCTCTATACCTTTCTTCCATTACAACTGCTCTCGCGGCTCTTTCTCCCCAATCTTCATGATCTAGAATGATCTCTACCGCTACGTCATCTTCAATTTCCACAGTTACCGCGATGTACTTCGCAACGCCTACTGCTCTTTACAGAGGCAGGCGGCCTGATCCTAAGGCAACCATGACCATGGGCCGTTGATTAAAGCGGGTTCCATGAGCGAATTCGTATGTTCCGATGCATGATGGGTGACAGGGCTGCTTAGGTGAACGGTGGAGGTAAATGTATGCTTTCGGGTGTGGGTGCGAGAATCGGGCGAGCGATACTCGCATGAGTCGCAGCCTCAACTAAATGCGGCATTGCTGGTCGCGAAAATCGCTTGTGCGATATCCGCGTGGAGCCCAGCCTCAATAACTACAGCAAGGATATTTCTGGAACAATGCCACCTGGCCAAGAGAGGCGAATTTTTTTTTTTTTTTTGGTAGGATTGCCATGGTCGATTGAAAATACGTCTATTGGAAGACTACATCATGCTTACTCGATGTAGATCCAATCCAGCCTACGCCTATCATCGTCCCCTGGACCAATAATCCATCCCTTTCGTTCCCACATTTCTAATCATCTCTTGGGTATACCACATATTGTTGCAATTCATGTCTATCATCCCATGCGGTAGGTAATCCGCTTCGTAACAAGTTATTCCGCCCGTCATAGAAACAGTCGGGAATCCCGGGAAGATCAACCGATAAACATGGTCCAAGACACATTAAATGTTCATCCACTCGACAGCAAGTATAATCAATCATGTTCGCTGCATTTGTTCGTGAAGAGCTCGTCCAAAACATGCTCCTGAACAATCACTCCCGCAGCCCCAATTACATCCGTCCATCGAAACATGTTCTCCGAGATGACTTCTTTCATGTCTTCTCTTATCGCGTTCCCTGGCGAATTTGTTACCACAGATGGAGCATTCGAATGAACGTTCCTTTGTATGTGTACGACCATGCATACGCATGCTGAATCTACGAGTGAAACGCTTCTGGCACAAAGGGCACTGAACGACAGCGCTTGTTTTCTTGAGTCTCTCTTCTGTTGGTTCTTCATCTTCCCCACGAAACTCTTGGTTCTCATTTGCGCGATGGAATCCATGACAATCAAACATGTGATTTTCTAGCTCTTTCGCGGTTGCGCAGCCGATGAGTGAGCGCGAACATCCTTCAACTGAACAGGTGTAGCTACGGTCATGTCTGTCAAGGTGTCGTTGGCGGTGATCTCTGGTCTGGAAACTGATGTGGAAGAATCGACAGTTAAGACGAGAGCACTCGAACCATAAAGAACCGTAATGGCACTCAATTATAGACCATTTATCAGTGTCCAACGACGTTGATGTAATCATAGCCTCGAAAATGCCCCGAAACTCGCTGCACACGCTGTAGGTCAGAAGGGTTTTAGCCAATGGTGTGTTCTTCCCCAACGGATGGAGAGCTTTTTTCAGAGCCAAAATACTCCGAGTTGCTCTTTCAAAACTATCGGCGCTTTAAAGTAGGCAAAGACGGTTCCGCAATGTGTCAGAGACATGCATAGCGCTCGACGTCAGAGAAGGATTGCAGTGCAAATCCAAGCATGTTTCTAGGCATCGTTTGTTCTATAACAATGGGCCTGAGACTCGACCAACTTAGACTTCGGAGAGACCAAATGATTCTGAAGAAGATTTTAGTCTGCTTCAACCACGGGATTTGGCCATATGTCACTATTGCAGTCGAGACGTGACTTCGATCGGCCCTTTGGAAGACACCAGATCCGCTTCTATAACTTCTTGTCATAAGTTGGTATGCACCGAGTGCGTTGAGTCATTTAATAGCGACCCAAAAGAGAGCTCGCGGCCAATGTGGGACTCTCAACATGCCGAATCAAGATTGCAAGCCACAGACTTGAATTTCGGTGCCGCGGATCAAAAGTTGGAATTGCCCAACAAAGCTGAATAAACTCTGCAAAGACATTCAAACCCATCGTGCTATTGGAAAAAGGTATTTTCTTCGTCTTTCCGTATACTAAGGACTTAATTTAGCATGCAGTATCATATTTTCTTTCGGGAAGAAGACACTCGACACTGTTTGCCGACTCTTCAACGAGAATGACCTACCATTCCTTAGGTTTGATGGAGATGTCCCGTAGTCGAGACATAAAGAGATTGTTTTGGTGTTCCAAAATAGTGCCTCGAAAACTGTCCTTCTAATGACATTAGGAATCGGTGCAGTCGGGTAAGTATAAAGATCAATTTCATTGGAATTAGAGACTGAGAATGGTAGCCTTAACCACCTTGCAGCCACTAGCCAGGTTTACATTCTTGAGCCTCAGTGGAATCCGGCAGTGGAGAATCAGGCAATTGGGAGACTTGTGAGACTAGGGCAGCGGAAGCAAGTTCGTATTGTCCGCTATATTATGCGGGAGTCTGTAGAGAGGATGAGGACGCATTTTCTCTTGTAGCGCAGAAGCATCGAGAACCGTACTGACTGTAGCATAGAGTGCTCAAGATCGTCAAATCCAAAAGCTGAGACTTTCTCAGGACGGATTCACAGGTGGAAGGGTCGAGCAATGCCGCCAAGCAGCGAGAGTAATGCGAGTAAGTTGATGTGGGTGCTGACAGCAATGGTTTGTAGACACTACCTCTTGAGGGATTTGATACACCCAAATGACTGGCTATGATCGATTGGAACTGGGATGGCTAGATGTTGCTTTTTGTAATTTGGTAAGCTCAGGAAGTTTATTAGACCTTCATCTAGTTGTATTAAGTAAATTTGAATCTTGCGAACTGTATATGAAGATTGAAAGGCATGATCAGCGTCGATAACAAGTTGAACAGGTTGAAAAGGGAATCGTAAAGCTGATAGATGCGTCTTCCCTAATATGACATACTTGATTAAGGGTATTCGGAGCGACTGAATTCCGAGCATCCTTTCATTCATCAACTCTAGACTGCCGTTTTTGCGCTTGTGATTAGGTGCTGTATTGACCTGGACGAAGTGAGCATATCTATGGTAAAATCATGTAACTTCATTCAGCGTCATATCATTTTAAAAAATGCTGCGCAACAAAAAGACGACAGCAAAAATTTGGAAGAGATAAAGTCGCTAAACCAGAAACACTAAGGCGGCCTTAGAGGCTGATTTTACGGGTCGACCGAGGGACCTTGACGAAGCAACAAGGCAATCCATTGCCTTGCGATTGCTTTGACCAATGTCTGGTCGTCGAATCATTTAGATAGCGCGAAGAAATTTCTTTACTAATGCGCACATATTCGTTACAGCAATTAACCTCCGCTGAGCAGAGTGTACACCCTTTCGCCACAAAGGGCGTGGGACAGGCTCAAGCCAGCACCGTCCCATTAAATGACTTGCCTTCTTTGCCCCATCTTTTGAAATATGACGAAGCAGCATTGGAGAGAATCAAGTGCACATTATCGACGAGAGTAATTTCAGCTCCTTTCAATGAATACATGCACAGTGGTATAATACAGTCGGCCATCTTATCCGTTCTCGACCCGACCCACATCGCAAGACTGGATATCTCTCTTGAACCGTATCGACCTGTCCCGTTCGAATAACAGATCCATCGCATTCCTCCATGCACTCCGCGTTGTATGCATCAACCGCACAAAATAACTTGACCAGAGATTCTATTTGTCGACGATGAATTCAACCTCGGAAATGCCACTTAGCTGCTCCGCCAACTTCTGGCCTTCATCCTCTCCCCTGAGTGCCCACTGAATTATAATCTCTAGAGTTTTACTGCCCAAGCTCTCACATGGGAGCCAATGGCCAGACTCATTGAGGAAGAGCGCTTGACTACTTGCTCCTATGTAGTCAGAGATACCGTCCAAGCCTAGTTTCTTATCAAATCCTAGGTCCTGTCTCCCCATGATGAAGGTGGCAGGGGCTTTGATTGAGCCAGTAGGGCCATCATCAAATAGACCACCACCAGTGTTCCCGGAGTTCGATCGTGATGGGGATTCCTGTATTTCGGATAGTGCAACAACCGTCTCGAGGGACTTTTCCCAAGGAGCGAGGAACAAATTGTCACGGTATATGCGGATCTTCTGGCCCATGCCGTGATCCTTGACCCTCCTCCTCGTGGCCTCAGGATATGCACCTTTGCTTTCTTCGATCTGAATAATGCCAGGACCAGAAGACATGGCCATCCAGTCTCCTGCTTGTTGGGCATCCAATCTCTTCGCAAGTTTGCCATCTTTAGTCATATACCCAGCAGCGACATTATGGATAATCTTCAGGAGCCAGTACTTCCCCATCGTGGCAAAGAAATACGCAAGTGGCCAGGGAAGATTGAAACAGAAGATGTAGAACGAGTATGAGAATTGGTTGAATATTGGTCTAAGGGTCAATAAAGCGTTTTTGAGAGGTCGGAGATTGAAAGGAGATCTGGTCCAAGTATGTAGCATTTGTTTGGCGGACGCCGCGCGCGCATGGGCGTTCGAGTGACTCAATTGAGGCTGTCCTTAATGTCAGTATGCCACTACCAATTTTGTTCAACACCGCCATACAATAATGCCACTGGCAATAACCCATCGATCTGCCAGTTGTTTGGCTTCGCTCGCAAGTCTTGCACCGATAATCGCACCCCAGTCATGGCTCACGACCACAAACTTCCTGGCACTATCTGGGGTGTATTTGCTCCGCATGTCTAGTATGAACTCCGCTATAGCCTCCAATATCTCGTTTGCACCGTAGAATGGGAGATCGTCGCTACCTCCATAACCGGGAAGATCAACCGCAATGAGGATGTTTTGCTGAAGGTTCGTGGATTTCAGAACATTGCGCCAGAGAAGAAAAGAGTCGGGGAATCCTATGTTGTTAAATTGTCAGCTTCTAGAACAATGCAAAGAAGAGAAAGCACACAAAACACACCATGTATGAAGAGAGCTACATTTCGAGAATTGGAAGCGGAGTGGTCATTGGCGACATAATGAAGCTTGACCCCAGCTCTGGTCGTGAAGAAGTGATGCTTGAAGCCCGGAAGCGGGTCTCTGTCTAGACTCCAATACTTTTCTTGGACTACATGACACTGTTAGCTCATTCAGCCTGTTTGTTCGCCCTAATACGTACAGGCAAGCATGGCCTTCTTCTCCTCGGGGCGCTCTTTTTTGGTGAATGCTTTTGCCTGGAATGCTGCAACTGCCACCATGTTAACCAGGCAGACCAGCCCGAACGAGAGCTTGAAGCCCTTCCACGCAATGTCCGCGAGCATGTTGAGTCGTGGGGATGCTCCGCGAACGAGAGCTAGCGTGTTGAGAGAGAGAAGGTCGTGGGCCGTGAGATATCCCGAATTTTCTCAGTTCGTATGCGGCGGTATGCAATCTGAGGGCTTAGGGTCATAGGTGTGGCGTCTGTCGTGCTTTTGGTAGGCTCAAGTGCTATGGTGGGTTGTCTTGTGTGCGCCGAGGTAAGCGCGACACGGAACAGAGATGTAAACAACGGTAAGGAATGAGTCCTGGCGACAAGTTTCAACACGGCATAGACCTGCTTTTACCCTTTCCACGTCCACCAAGGCAGGGCAGGTTCATCTTAGATCGATTCCAGGGTTTGCCCCTCAAGTGCCAAGCTGGAGTATGATGCAGGGCAGGAGGTGGAGGTAGATGGACAATGACGATGGTTGGCCAGAGCTTCTGCTGATCGTTGCTTGGAACAGTGAGCGCTGGGCAGATCGGGATCATCCGCACGCCTTTAATCCCGTGCTCAAGCATCTGTCTCTTTTGCTGAATTCGGGGGGGGGATATGACGACCTGTCATTATGCGCTTGAGTACCAGTTTGGTAGCTTTGATAATGTACTGGACTTCGGCTTATACCGCAACCATTTGTTCTAAACACAATACATAATGACGCTACGTCATTAAAACTTGCTAGCTACTGGTAGATGAATCCTAGATTTTTGCAGAATTGCCTTCACCTTGCACCTCAAATCAACTCCTACCGCTTTTCGTCCTCTGTTTACCCTTCTATGGTCCTCACTTCCTCGCACAACAGCAACCTGAGGTTACTTTAGTATGGCGGGATGGTAGCGCAAACTGTATTCTACTTGAGATCATTCACCACCTGGGCATCAAGAGCCTGGCGAGCAAAATAGCATATCTATAATGTGGCAAGTCTTGGGTGAGACGAAGTTGGGGGTTGGTCGGTACACCCAGTACGCCATACTGTCTGGCAACAGCATTGGCTCCGTTGAACAGACATGTTTAGATGGCAAGAGAAACGACCAGGTGTGGCCTGCTCCGGCGCCGCATTTCCTAATGCACAGAAACATCGTCAGTAGCCTGAAGCTGTAGAACAGCGCCCCTATAGGGGAATAAGATATGTCCGGTCCATAGGAGGATTTGGAAAAGGACCGTGGATGATTCGATTCGACCTTCAAGCCACGGCCTTCACAATCGGTAGTCCTCGTTTAGCAGGCTGATGGATCTATGACCTCTAGGGCATCCCAAGCTGAGAGGACTCAATGTCGTTACTCCCGACTTGGTTCCTCTGAACAGACCACCTAAAGCGGCCAGCTCAGTGTAAGTCAATCCGCCCAAATCTCTCCATGACCCGTAAATAGCCTTTATCAGATGATTGACTCATTTGCCTTTGCCCTTTCCACCTCTCATCTTTTCTGCAACCCTCAGCTCTGCACTCCTCTGGACTTCCAGCTCGCCCAACTCCCTTTCCACGCCTTTATTTCTAGTAACCATCTCCTCCCTTTCCCTCATCCGCTCTTTTACTTCCTCAATTTTCTCTTTAATCTTCTCCTCAACTAAGCGCTCTAATTGGCCGGCGTCCTCAATCCCATTTTCCTCTATGAATTTCTTCGCGAACTCGGCAATAATCGCCGGGGAAGGACTGGGCCCGCCGGTGTGATAACCGTTTGGATGAGTGAGCAGCACACCAGGAATTGGAGAAGGGTGAGTGCGCAGTGGTGATGTGAGGGGGACTGGGAGTGTTGGGGGAGGAATGATCGGTGGATCGGTACGCGGGGCTTGGGCGGGCTGATTTTCTGGGGGATTTAGAATTGTGTCCATTAACTCGTTTTCGAAGGCCTCATTGTAGGCTACAGAGGCAGGCGAATAGTCGATAATGGGCGAGGTGGGTTCCGGTTCTGCATCTTCGCTGGGGGTGAGAGGCGCGTTGGTCATGATGGAGTCTTCTTGCGCCATAGTGCAAACAAACGTATGCAAGCGATGCGTAAGTATAAGACGCGTCAAAATGAGTCGTAGGGCGAGGCTTGCAATTTCGTAATTGTAGAATGGTTTGAAAATTGATCTTGTCTCAAGTTTAGACCCTGTCTCTTGAATGTCGACCTTGGGAGATGTCCCTGCTGACTAACCCAAACCCTCCTAGTACAAACCTTAGAAGTCGAATTGCCTCGCGACTCTGCGTATCTCTTCTTCCACAATCTACCCGTTCACCAACCCACTCCAACGCAACCAGATCGCAAGCTTCTGTCTTAGCCATGGCCGATAAACTCCGCGCACAACAACAACTCGAAGCGCTCCAAGCGCGCTACATTGGCATCGGTAGCGCAGATACAAATAAATTTGAATGGACCTCCAACATGGCACGAGACTCGCTGAGCTCTTACGTCGGTCACCCGCCTATGCTGCAGTACATGAGCATTGGATTGGGACAGCCGCGCGAGAAGACAAGAGTGCAGCTTCTTGAGAGAATGGTTCAGCCAGTCGGGAAACCGCCACAGGTCAGTGGGAATCGGCAATGGAACGCGAAATTGATGCTGACATTGATTAGCAACAAGACTAACCGGAGGAAATGTCGGGAGGTCGAGGTTTTGCCATAGGTCGGAACATGAAGCGAAGACTCGAAAAAACGAAACCACCGGAGAGCATAACGTATCGGACAGCAAACCAAAACTTGCTCTAGGGGGAAAACATGGGCGACAGTGACTATCATAGGTGAATATTACGGTCACTAAGGTGATTGTAATCTTGAAACTAATTTTATTTCAAGGTGAATCCGCTGTCTAGATACATTCACAATGCCTTGAGCGGAACGGTGTCTAGCTTGCCGTTTAAAGGGAAGGCCTCTTCAATCGACCACTCTCTCTCACTTGAGCTTTAACTTAAGTCTTACTCGCTATCACTCGCACTGCCTGTCGGGCCATCATCATCCTCCTGAACTACGTCACCACCCGCCGTCATGGCAAATTCAGCCTTTTGTAACATGCTCCTGAGCTCAGTATTTCTCGGATCCACAAGCTCCACCGGCTTTAGCTTCGCCTTGTTCCGTATCCTGGGATCGCAGCCCGCATCTACCAGAATATCAACGATCGGATGGCCTGCATCTACCCAGTCGGATTTGTCGAGGGAGTTTACGTAGCGCACGGCCTTGTGAAGAGGTGTGTCTTTCTCCATACGGTCGATCTCATCGATTTCGAGACCTTCCTGGTCTAGGAGGACGTCGAGAACTTCGTCTAGTAGTAGATTCAGTATTTGATAAGCAATGCACTTGTCCACTGTACCTCTTGTTTCCTAGAACATATCTATTGTTGTATAATCTCTTGACTCAAATGAAATATTGACTTACAGCTTCCATAAGTTGCCGCTAGATGGAGGCAGCCATTTCCGACTCCGTCAGTGGCTTTGTTCAGCGTCTCTGCCACATATTCCGTTGGATTCTTTCCAGCCTTCCCAGCACTAGAGGCCAAGTCCGCGATCGTCTCTTCAAGCAGAGCAGTGTTGTTTCGGCGGCATGCCTCAAGGATCAGTTCGCGAGGGGATGCGCCCTGAAGCATGGTCAGGGGTGGATACTCTCCATTATGCGTTATTCGGTTTGTTCCATACCTCGTCCGCCATGATGTGCTATTTGCTGGGCAGCGCAAGAGACTAAGAGTAAACCCCGCGGATCTGGTCCAGAATTGTGTACAAGAGTGCTGTGTAGAGCGAGGAAGGAGTCGAGCGGGGCGTAGTGGGGTTCTTCAAGGAGCAAAAGTTGGAAATGCCGCTCCCAAATGAATTCAGAGAAACAGAAATGGCGGTAGAGTGCGGAGCCGAAGAGTGCAGTGAGCGTAGTAGAGACGTTCAGAAGGCGAAGCACGGGGGTAGCCCGTAATGTGAGACAGCGATTGGGAGTGTTGCGTCGTCCCTGCCGGACGTGCACTCACTCTCGTGCGGCGATTGGGCTGTCCCCGCACTTTCCCCAATCGAGCCGTAGCGTCATAAGGTCCCGCCATAACTTTTGACGTTTCGCGACCTCGATTCCATAATACTCAAATCCCAGCACCGGCCCCTCATGTTACTCTGTAAGGACTTTCGAGACTCTCCCGTTCACCAAGCTAACCAAAATCAGTCTGTCCAACATGCAGCAACATGCTGCGCGTCTCTCACGTAGCGCCAGGGGATCCTTCGACCGAACAATACGTTGGCCAGAATCGGTTTCAATGCTTAACCTGCCCATACCAGTTTGTCATCAATAAGCGCTACTACGAACGCAAATACATGCAGAAGAAGGAGGTTGAAGATATTCTGGGCGGAAAGGGTGCTTGGGATAACGTAGACAAGACAAATGGTGAGTGCAAGGCGCGGACAGAAATGAGCTGTACGCGGAGTCTAATGAATGCGCAGTGCAATGCCCGAACGAAAAGTGCAGAAATGACGAAGCATATTGGTATCAACTGCAAATTCGTAGTGCTGATGAGCCTATGACTGCCTTCTACAAGGTCCGTGTTCCTCGCTGATTTCAAAGGCTTCAATTAACACCTCAGCAGTGCACGAAATGCGCAAAAGAGTGGCGAGAATGATAGAAGGATTGTACATACGCATATTGTGGAGTTTGGGAGTATTTTTTGCATTTTGATATACCCCGGCTAGTTCTTTACACATATAATTGTCTACACATTCCGCATAGCGTCATAGCTGGTCGCCTTATCCAGCCTTCTGTGGCTTCCGCGCCCAATAAAATAGCCCTTGCTCTTTCAATCGGGCAATTCCAGGATTGTGGTAATCAAACATTGAGATCTAGTGAATATGGGCGACAACAAATTGCACACGTCGGTGTAGTGTGAGTAGCTTGGTCGAGAATGATGAAATTCCCCGCAATTAGACAAGGGCTTGCAATGTACAACATGCACCGGCATTCCCGCTGTCTCCCACATACTTATGAGAATACTAATGAGAATACTAAACGACGGGTTTGTTCATTGTAATACCACACAAATCGAAATGCGACTGTGCAATTGTTGAGACGTAGTCCTACCTGTACTAGATACTGATTGTTATTGCGAGAATTAACTACATCCTTGATGTACAAACATTGTAATTGCAGAGCGTTCTTGCATTGAAAAGACCAGTTTGAATGGAATGGCATACGTGTACATATGCTTTCTCCACGGCAAAAGAGCATAACAAAACATAATTATATTTATCAACACTTCTAGCGGCCTTCGGGCATGGCTTACCCCGCCTGCCTTTTTCTGTCATCCGTATTTGGGTCAGGCACAATTCGCCCCGCGGCCGGAGTCCGACTTACTGACTGCCACAATATTCCAGTACACAGCATGTTAGAACATAATTTCCAAGTGAGTCAAAGGAGTCCAATTCAGTTGTAAGAAAAGGGCGGTACCGTAGATGTCAGCGCCCTTCTAGAGACAGGCAGTTAGCGCCCAGAAGCGAGAGTGAGATTGGGTGGGCTTGAAAGGATTTATTCGTTTTCAGAACACAATGACTTTGACGTCAGGAGAATGGGGTATGATCACGATGGCCTTATTGGAAGCATATATCAAGCAAAAACTCTGGGGTTGTCGTAGTGACATGGCGGGACCCATCTACGCACAGTAGCCACAAGCATAGTGGGGCAAAACACGGAAAGCAACACCCCGCCAAAACACTTTTCTGCAGCCTGCTTTGGGGGTGAGACATGTGGGATTTAGCAGCGCTGTGGAGTCATCCAAGCTCTCGAACAAGAGACGTAGTCATTGGAACTGATGGAGACGTGATTCACACATTCTCTCGCCGGGCGCTGGGACGTTTCTTCCTGGGCTTGCTTTGTCGGGACGGCTTGCCTTCTGTCCCCGGCGAGAGCAAGCTTGCAGCTATCGCGGGTGGCTCAGCAACGAAGGCACAAAGCGATCCAATAAGGCCGCAACTTGGCCTGCCTCTAGCGTAGCACACATGTTTCGATGGATACAAGAAAATTTTTAGCAAGGGTGCAAGCGCTCCCAAATCCCCGTTCGCCACATTTTTCACCTTTTGCAAGGCCACAGCTGCCCAACGGGGCCTTCCCAATCCGCTGATGTAAGGGCTTGGCGCGGTCGCCAAACTGCCCCTCCCCCCTCCATTATAAAAACCTTGCGCCCCTCAAACCTTCTGTTGACTTTGTCGACATACCGCTCTCCATCTATTCTGCGAGACATCTGTGAGCACAACCCATCTCCAGCTCCGGGCAAGCCATTAACAAGTCAACCAGGTCACTTCAATCCACTTCATCTCATCTTCCACACTTAACACACTCACATCACCTTCACCATGGGGTGAGTCAGATCCACCGCCAGCCTTGAGCGTTCGAGGCAGCGGCCAACCCATCATCGTACACATCTTGCTAACCCTGTTGCAGTAAGGAAAAGACGCATATCAACGTCGTCGTTATCGGCCACGTCGACTCTGGCAAGTCGACCACCACCGGACGTAAGCCTCTCCCTCCGATCGAATGCGGGGTCACAATCGCTCACATTTGGACACAGATTTGATCTACAAGTGCGGTGGTATTGACAAGCGTACTATCGAGAAGTTCGAGAAGGTACGTTCACAATTTTGCTCATTTTGCGGATATGTGGGAACTCTGCTGCAGCCTTTGTCTGCTCAGCCATAATTTTGGCTTATCCCGCTGAGGGGCAATTTGCATGGTGGGGTTGTGCGAACTTTTACGCGCTAGCGCTAGTCCCAATCGGGACGGTCGCGAACGGCAACCCTATGACGCACATTCCCATTTTACATCTCTAAATTCCCGTTCTGGCTGGATTTCCGTCTGCCCCTCCATGAGGCTTGTTTTGGATTTCCACGATACTAACTCGCACCACAGGAAGCAGCCGAACTCGGCAAGGGTTCCTTCAAGTATGCTTGGGTGCTTGACAAGCTCAAGGCCGAGCGTGAGCGTGGTATCACCATCGATATCGCTCTCTGGAAGTTCGAGACCCCGAAGTACTATGTTACCGTTATCGGTGTGTTGTGCTCTATATGGGAATTCGATCATCTCGCTAATATTGTGTGCAGATGCCCCCGGTCACCGTGATTTCATCAAGAACATGATCACTGGTACCTCCCAGGCTGACTGCGCTATTCTCATTATCGCTGCCGGTACTGGTGAGTTCGAGGCTGGTATCTCCAAGGATGGTCAGACTCGTGAGCACGCCCTTCTCGCCTACACCCTCGGCGT
Source organism: Acrocalymma vagum (assembly GCA_028476805.1). NCBI lineage: Eukaryota > Fungi > Ascomycota > Dothideomycetes > Pleosporales > Acrocalymmaceae > Acrocalymma > Acrocalymma vagum. The sequence goes on from JAQGEP010000049.1 coordinate 70,121, forward strand.
GAAGCAGCTCATCGTCGCCATCAACAAGATGGACACCACCAAGTGGTCCGAGGAGCGTTACCAGGAAATTATCAAGGAGACCTCCAACTTCATCAAGAAGGTCGGCTACAACCCCAAGCACGTTCCCTTCGTCCCCATCTCTGGCTTCAACGGTGACAACATGATTGAGGCCTCCACCAACTGCCCCTGGTACAAAGGCTGGGAGAAGGAGACCAAGTCCAAGGCCACCGGTAAGACTCTGCTTGAGGCTATCGACGCCATCGACCCTCCTAGCCGTCCCTCCGACAAGCCTCTCCGTCTTCCCCTTCAGGATGTGTACAAGATCGGTGGTATTGGCACGGTCCCTGTCGGTCGTGTCGAGACTGGTACCATCAAGGCCGGTATGGTCGTCACCTTCGCCCCCGCTGGTGTCACCACTGAAGTCAAGTCCGTCGAAATGCACCACGAACAGCTCACCGAGGGTGTCCCCGGTGACAACGTCGGCTTCAACGTCAAGAACGTCTCCGTCAAGGAGATCCGTCGTGGTAACGTTGCCGGTGACTCCAAGAACGATCCTCCCAAGGGTGCCGAGTCCTTCAACGCCCAGGTCATCGTCCTCAACCACCCCGGTCAGGTCGGTGCTGGTTACGCTCCCGTCTTGGATTGCCACACTGCCCACATTGCTTGCAAGTTCTCCGAGCTTCTTGAGAAGATTGACCGCCGTACTGGCAAGTCTGTTGAGAACAGCCCCAAGTTCATCAAGTCTGGTGATGCCGCTATCGTCAAGATGATTCCCTCCAAGCCCATGTGCGTTGAGGCTTTCACTGAGTACCCTCCTCTTGGTCGTTTCGCCGTCCGTGACATGGTAAGATACTTGGCAACCCTCATATATTCAACTCAAGCTAACATATTCATCAGCGTCAAACCGTTGCCGTCGGTGTCATCAAGTCCGTCACCAAGTCCGACAAGGGTGCCGGTAAGGTCACCAAGGCCGCCCAGAAGGCCTCCAAGAAATAAGCGATCTCTGTGGTCTCTGTTTCTTTTCTTCAAAACCCCAGATAACAGATTCTGGGGATGTGGTGGTTTAGGAAAAGCTCCGTGATGACTTATTGAACATGTGATGCATTACGGTTTCTGTGGGTTCCTGGCGTAGTCCTTCCATAGACTTCATAATGATCTAAATGAAAGTTATATGGGTGGACATTCTTCACTGCTCTCGTGCTCAGCCGTGTGATGATAGTAATGAATGTGTGTATGGACGCTCTTACTGTTTGCTCGCTGAACGATTATCGTCCCCACTTAGATCAGATTGTCAACGCTCACGTTGGGTGCATGCGTTTGTAGCCAGTTGTGATCTCACAAGCTTCGACCCGTCGAGTACCGTCACCAATTACCTGTTTGACTGCGGGTCTGTGCACATACGGTTTGACAATTCACCCTACTTGTGTTTCAAACCATGTGGAAGCAAACCTCAGAGAGAATTATGTTAGATAGTTATTTTCCTAGATATAGACATTAATATGAACCTTCCATACTTTTCTACCTGCATGAGCTCATTAAAAATTACCTCAATTTCTATCCCAGTGTTTGACATGTTCCTCAAGCCAGTGATGAGCGTCTCTCCTTCCATTCTTAGTGGCCTCCCCCTTTCACCCTCAACCTTCCTAGCATTGCCACTCTTATGAATGTCAGGATACTGAGCGTGTTCGCCGGGGGGAGATTTCGATAACCATAATTTCAGTCGTCTATTAGCTAAATCGTCTTGTCATCCTCGTGGGGCAAGCTGGTAGATGTCTGGATCCTCGGAATAGTTGAACACAGAGTAGCCTGATCAATTTAGGTTTAGCGTCTTTTGCGGCATTCCTGGCGATTACCGGTACCTGATCCTCACTCCTTCAGTGACCACAACCACCATCTTGCACACCATGTCGGCAGATCTTTTCGCAGAGTTCACATCCGCGCCAGCTTCTAATCAGAATCAGTCATCCAATGCCCGAGGAGCCACTGGGACACAACATGCTCGGTCTTTTAGTTTTTTCGATGACTTGAGCAACACAGCTCCGGCGCCTGTCACTCAGCCACAACAACGAACTCAGAATTTCGCGGCCCCTAATTATAATTTGAATCATACTGCCGCAGATGGCGATAATGATGATTGGGGTGATTTCGAAGGTGGATCGTCTTTCGACCCGCCTGCACCTGCAAAAGCGGATTCATTCTCATTCTCCTCGAATAAGCCATCAGCGCCTTCGCAGCCAGCAGATAAAATTTCTCCTATCAATAATGATCCCTTTGCTTTCCAGTCCCTTCGGCTATCCCAGGGTTTGGGGCCCTCCCAATTTGTAGGAACAGTTTCATCAGCCGATAACGACCCCTTCGGGTTTCAATCCGTTCAGCCCTCATCTGCTAGGACATTGGAGAAGGCATCGCCGGCCAACAATGATCCTTTCTCTTTCCAGCCTCACCAAACAGCTCATACTCCAACACCCTCGCAGTCGCTTCGCAATATTTCACCAGTCCACAACGATCCCTTCGGTTTCCATTCCACACAGTCTTCTCAGCCTGTGGCCCCGCTGCAGTCACCAGGACAACCCCCAACAATTCAGAATGATCCGTTCTCTTTTCAGTCTAGCCATTCGTCCCAGCCGTTGAATGAAGCATGGCAGAAGGCCCCTGTGATCAAGGCCAAGAAATCTGCAGATCCTAGTGTGCTCTTCGATGCCGAGGATAATTTGGACGATGAGGATGATTTTGGTGATTTTGAAGGGACAGAGTCAAATGCTGGCCCCAGTGCCATCACACAAACATCAAGCGGGCTCGCGGATCTTTTGGGCGATCTGAGCGTATCCGAGTCCAACCCTCCAGTTAGTAGTCAAAAAGGTGCCTCTGGTGGACCTAGCAACAAAACACCTGGGCTACTTGCAACAAACAAGCGTTCCACGGGTGGGTTCGGCTCAATGTCCAATGCCAAAAAGCAAACAAAGGCCGCCTCGCCACCGGCACCAAAGCAAAATGATGCTTGGGATACCTTTGACGATTGGGAGGCTACTATCCCCGTCAAAGCAGCATCACGGAGCACGGCCAACCCACAGGCTACGAAAGGAACAAAAGTGCCTGATTTACCCTCGAATATACTTTCTCCGGCAGCGGATGATTCGAAACCAGGAGAATTGCCCCCCACTAACGTGCCACCTCCTGGCGTTCTACTGTCTCTCTTCCTTCCATTATTCACGGAAGCCCAAAACACATTGTTCAAACCAATGGCTGCACAAACCCTACCAATGAGAAACAAAATTCTGTCCGAGCCTGCCACGATTGCATTTCTTCAAGGATATCTTATGCTGGGATCCGTTGCAGCACGAGTGATTGCAGGGCGAAAACTACGTTGGAAACGGGATCAACATCTGTCTCAAGGGATGAGGATTGGACCGGCGTCTTCCAGAGCTACATCTGGCATGAAGTTGATGGGAATTGATAAGAGCGAGAATATGAAAGAAGAAAGGGAAGCATCGGATGTTGTCCGGGCGTGGAAGGATCAGATTGGTAGGCTTCGACACGTTGTGTCGGCCGCCAACCAAATCAAACCTGGTACCTTGGGTTCTATACCTGACATTCAAGAGGCCATGCCAGTGCGGACACTAAAACAGGCCGAGGGGGGAGTTCCAGCTCCCCAACCATGCATGATGTGTGGCTTGAAGAGAGATGAACGAGTGACTGCAGCAGATCATGCTGTTGAGGATAGCTTTGGTGAATGGTGGATAGATCAGGTTAATATGCATCGCGGTGAGTAGCCAAAAGCCGTTGTTCTGTTAAAATTGTTACTGACTGAAATGTTTGTATTTAGGCTGCAGAAACTTTTGGAACGAACACCGCGACAAACTTCGCCAGCGTTGAAAGTAGCCATGAATTCGCAACAACTTTTAAACAATGGCAGCAGCAGTGGCGCAGCTAGGTCACGGGAGTGAAATGGAGGAGCACGTGCAAAAAGGGTTGGGAATGCTGGAACAAGTAGAGTTTACTCGACCAATAGGCATCAGCGGGGATGGCGGGGAGGTGTCCGAATCGGCAACACTGAATTCAAAAGCTCGCACATGTGTGTACAAGCGAAGGACAATCAACGGACGTTGTGGCGAGGCGTCTAGGCTCGGATCGGGCCATGCTGCAGTACGGTTGTTGACAGCAGGGGTGAAGGAGACTGGGATAGAGCAGATGATGTGCAAAAGAGAGTACAGCAGAGGGAAAGGCTTGGTAACACTAATTGGGAACGGACGTAGAAAGAATTTGGGGGGCCGGAGATAGGCGGGAGAAAATCCTGGATTAGTTGGGCGCGGCGCGGAGGAGGCAGAATGCAACCATGGGTGATGGGTGAAGGATGATGGGACGGCGGCACTGCGGAGGAGGAAAGCAGCTGGCGATCGATCGGTTGGTTCACTTTGAGTGCTCAGCGATGTGGGCGTCAGGTGTGAGAGCAATTGGTGCGGTGACGAGCATGTGAAAGCCAGGAAGAAGCGGCATCTGTTTATGCTGTGTGCTTTGTACTGTGTGCTTTGAGTTTTGTGCTTTGTGCGGATTTTTTTTTGGTGGTGGGGGGGTTTTTATTGGTGAGAGACAGAGAGAGAATGTGTGTCTGTGCGGGGCGGGCAGGGAACGACGTAGAGAGCAGCGAATTGGCCACTGGCCACTCCCAACGCGCTCTTCTGCTGGCACACAAAAAGTATCCATTCATCCATCTATTCATCCACTGGCACTTTCACCACTGGACTGGCTCTCTCTCTCTCTCTCCACCAATCTCTCCATTGCTGTCTTTCCTGTCTGCTGTCCCGTCGTCTGTGCACCCTGTCATCTGACCCGTCCACCACCCAGTTCCGCTCTGCGCACACTGTTCTCCGCCCTCCGCTCTCCGCTCTCCCCCTCGTGCACTTCTCCAAACGCAGTCTTGTCTCAGCCTAAACCCCCCCCGCTATCGCCTCTCCCACCGCACCATCCACTTCCGCCTCTCGTAACCCAGACGCAGCCTCATTCCCACACGCGCCGAACCTTAGTTGCACTTAAGCCCTGAGCTTCTTCCAGCTACAACCCCCTCTCTATCTACTCTCCACCGTTGCTACCCTGCCCCCAACCAAACCAGACCCGACACACGTTGACTTGCCTGGAAACAGGCGCCTCACCTGGGCAGGGAATGAGCAAGACACACGATCATGGTAAGCGTCTGGTGACCTCTCTCTTACTCTTTCACTTTCGTCACCCTCCCCCAAGCGTTTCGCCTCCTCAGCTTCTTGTCCCACCGAGGCGCCTTGTAGAGTTACCCACCCTACACCACTTTTCCCCTCTACCAAAGGTCCGAGTTTCCGAGTCCGCCGACGGAATCGATTCTTTGACATACTCGATACCAACCGCCTACCAAGCACTCTCTAGCAATCAACCCTTGCTTGAGCGTACTCCAAGGGCCCTCCGTGACTACTCTACCCGATCCGCCACTGCTGTCGCCTTTACCACTTGAAACTCTTCCTTCACATGGGCGACTTTACTGACACCCTCACCCCTCCAGGCTCTCCACACAATGATCCCCAATCCTCTTCGCAACAGCCAACCCTCAGGTTCGCTCTGGACCACTCGTTACCGAAGAATAAGAGCACAAGCAACCTGATGGCTCACGACTACGGGGCGCCTCTGGCCATAAATACCGCTAAGCGGATGAGCATCGATGCCGGGCAACTGGATCGAATGGCAAGGTGAGTCGGTTGAAGTTAGGAGGGCGGTGTTACGTTGAAGATCGATGTTGTCGTTTGCATGATGAGTAGTTGCTGACGTATATCTGAACAAGGTCCCCAATTCTTCCCGAACATGAGCATGGTCTTGGAGCCTCTGGTCTTCGTCGCATCCGCCAGCAACCCGGACCCAGACTGCCGTCCGCATCACGAGCGTCTTCCCTCAATTTCGTCACTCCTCCGGTGTCGAGACATCCTTCTGGATCCGCCCCCTCAGCACCAGGCTCTCCCACTCTAGCTTTTGGGGAAGACCTTAAACGATTTCCTTCAGAGTCCTTACATTCATTCTCCTTTGCGACACAGTCGGAAGAGTTCATACACAACAGACAAAACGTGCTGAAGCGGTCGATAGACTTTATGCGGGATAGATTAGGGTGGGCGGCGACTAATCCCGGGATAGCCAACGCTCAGGCCAAATTAAGTGGCGACCAGGAGGTACAAAGTATGATGGAGCTACTGACGAGAGCAAACCTGATCGGTCAAGATGCCTCTGGCGCTCATGGCCTAGGAGCTTTGGGTCCGGTGACAGGCCCTGCGGATATGTCAGGTGAGAACATCTTCGACAAGAGCTTCATGGCCGAGCGCTCTGATAGTCCGGAGAGCATGCTAGAATCTGCGAGCCCTCAAGTACATAGAGTGTCAACCTCAGACCTTGGAAACCCAGACACCGTCAAAGAGAGCCTGGAAACTAAGAGTACATCTACTTCCGAACCTGTTTCTGATCGTACATCGGAGGCCTCTAGCCAAGCCACCAAGGAAGCATCACCGCCCGCTCAACGTCCCCAGCGCGCCGCTTTGAAACGTACTCTCACAGATGTTGCGCCCCTCACGATTCAAAGTCAATTGAATGATGCCCTAGCACAACCTTATCTAGTTGGTGAGCAACAAATCAACCAGCTAGTTACCCCAACCACTATCCCAACCATTCCACAAACCTTTGCCAATGTTCAAGGGCCGCTCTCTGCGGGGCCAGCACCGCATGGTCATGGTAGTCGTTGGGTTCCGGCTGCACAAGCAATTTTTACGACCGAATCGCAGGCACCGTGGACTATTACAGCAGCGAACGATCTCGCTTGTCTTGTTTTTGGTGTGACTATGGGCGAAGTCCGTAAATTAGGTATTCTCGAAGTCGTTCGAGAAGATCGACGGAAGTGGCTAGAAGATAAATTGAGGAACCCTGACGTCGGCTCGAAGGCATCTAGGGATGGTAATAAAAGTCAGCAACCTATCCCTGCACCAAGCACAAACCTCAAAGTTGGTAACGGCGTCACGGCAAGGCTACTCAGTAAGCCATCATCCCGTCAAACAGGCCAAGGGAGAAGGGCAAAGACGGACGACGGTAGTGGTTCTTCATACTATGCAAAGAAGAATGCCAAGGGGGGCCTAAATCATGAATCAAAGGGCTCGAGAGGAGTCTTGTTGTGTGGCGACGTCATACCCATACAGAAGAGGAACGGCGCCACGGGGTCTGCCAGTTTATGGGTCAAGGAAAAACGCGGTGGCCTGATTTGGGTCATGGAGGAAATTGCCGAAGACGTTGTTTATATCAATGTCGACGAAGTCGGATGCGTTTCAAAAGGTCATGGCGCTATAGAAGCCGTGTTTGGAAGCGACCGACTGCGAAGAGGAATGGACATTACACGCCTCATTCCAGCCATTCCACGAGTCCAAGGCACCAACACAGGCGCTTTAGACTACGATAAAATCGCCGAGACACGCTACTTCACAGCGCGAACATCAAACAGTATCAACATCCCCGTCACAGTTGAGACTCTGCCTCAAGAGCCTACTTTTCGCGTTTCCAGCTTTCCGCACATTGCTGGAATCGTAGTGCTTACCGCTGCGGACCTCACAATCGCCAGCTCCAACTCTGTCTTTTCCTCGGCACTTTTCGGGCAGCCACGGCCGGAGGGCCTTCATATCAACAGGCTCATTCCTGGTTTCGATAAGATATTGCTTGTTATGACCGACGAGGACAAGATTGAACTGGTCGACGGCATTGTTATCCCAGAACACAGTTTTCGGAGAGCTCGAGCCCTTCTTGCTATGCGAGAAGGAAGCGCTGACGCTGCGGCAATATTCATGAGACCAAGTGGATTACCTGCTCTTCACCGTGACGGGTCAGAGATCATGGTTGATGTGCAAATGCGCGTTGTCAAGAGCGAGAAGTCTCCTCGATTCGACGAGCACGTAATTGAGGAAGAAGACGGCTTCCCGAAACAGTCCGATGGACCAGAGTTAGTTTACGCTCTATGGGTTACCTACTCCAGACAATTGCACGCCGCCACTCATGGGGTTGGGCCAGTAACGCCACTGGTATCACGCCCTGGCTCTCCACCTCGCCAACCATCGCCTGGCCAATCTGCAGTTGCAGTCTATGAGGAAAACGAATCCGACCAGGCAAAATCTGCCGATGCCCCGGCCTCTTTGTTAACAAGGCAACTTCAAGATTCGACCCAGCCTTCTTCTCCTGCGGAGCCAAGAGCGAAACAAGCGGTTGCAGTGCCACCCGAGAAAGAAGAACCGCCGAGGAAAAAGACGATCAACGACTTCGTGGTACTTGAAGAAATGGGCCAAGGTGCATACGGGCAAGTTAAACTGTGCCGATACAAGAAGAACAGCAGCAAAAAGGTTGTTATCAAATATGTCACAAAGCGTCGAATCCTCGTCGATACGTGGACACGTGATCGACGACTCGGCACAGTCCCCTTGGAGATACATGTCCTAGATTACCTAAGACGGGATGGATTCAAGCACCCGAACATTGTGGAGATGTCCGACTTCTTCGAAGATGACATCAATTACTACATTGAAATGGTGCCTCACGGCCTACCGGGGATGGACTTGTTCGACTACATTGAACTGAGAGTCAACATGGAAGAGAAGGAGTGCAGGAAGATTTTTGTGCAAGTTGCTGAAGCCATTCATCATTTGCACACTAAGGCCAAGGTGGTACACCGTGATATCAAGGACGAAAACGTCATACTGGACGGAGAGGGTAACATTAAGCTCATTGATTTTGGGAGCGCAGCCTACATTAAAAGCGGACCATTTGATGTGTTCGTTGGGACAATTGGTGAGTACCAAGGCCTGCTTTCCTTTCCTTTGCCAGGGCTAGTCTTTTAATAGTGTTTGATTTACTGGTGCATGATGTTAATTCTCTCTCTACAGATTACGCTGCCCCCGAAGTACTTGCCGGCAAATCATATCGCGGTAAGGAGCAAGATGTTTGGGCTCTTGGCATCCTCTTGTATACGATTGTGTATAAGGAGAATCCTTTTTACAGCATTGACGAGATTATGGACCACGATCTCAGGGTGCCGTACATTATGAGCGAAGAGAGCATTGACCTGATCCGGCTAATGCTAGATCGAGACGTTGAGAAGCGGATCACGATTAGCCAGGTGCTGGATCATCCGTGGTGCAAGATGGCGGACTCACCGATATAGAAGTATAGAGGGAATGGGGCGGTTGGGATGAGGCAGGGAAATGACCTAGACGATGCAGTTTGAGCTGGCGATGGCCTGCTGCTGCTGCTGCTGCTGCTCCTGCTCATCTGCTGCATATAGAGTAACACATGATGATGATGATGATGATGATGTTTCTGGCACGGTTTACTAGTTTAGCATGGCAAGGAAGGATGGGATTGGCTTAAGGCATTATGATTAGACTCATTGTTAGGTGGCTCTGGCACGCTTCTGAAGCTCAAGGGACGGGCGATTGCGAGCGCATTTACCAAAATGAAATACCCGAAGGCTTTTCTGTAGGCTGTTTCCATATTTTGAATGACTGGGACCAGGGATCAGGGTGGTGGTGATGGTGATGTTGTGGGGATGATGAGAGTGAGAGGATCGGAGAGGACGATGAAAGGTCCAGCTGTCGCGAACTGCTGCGGCAGGCCATCTCTAACGGGATTGAGGGTAAGAGCGGGGTGGTGGAAGGGACGACAGCTGCTGAAGTTGACGGGAGGTGCATATTTGTGCGGGTTGTGCATATTGCGCAGCAGAAGCTTGTGGGTGATGGCATCACTGTGGTGCGAATGGCCCACTGGTGGTCCTAGGGAACGGTTCTCCGCCGTGTCGTTGGTGCATCAGAGCATCAGAGCATCAGAGCATCCGTCGTACGGACGGCCGACGCCGCGTCCATAGGGCCGTGGGCCAAGGACAAGCTTTTTTATTTTTTTTTTTCTGACGATGCATAGAGATCGAAGGTAGCATAGCGGGAAGCAGATGCAACCTGCAAGCAGAGACAGCCAATGAGTGCGCCGTCGCAGTTGGCACAGCCTGGCAGAGCGTGCTTGTGCTGCACCGCCGCATTTCTTTTTCGGCCGTCCATCGCCGTCGCCGATTCGCTGTATAAGCCTCATGCGCCTCATGCGCCGCATCGCTCAACCACGACGTCACGTTTCGGACCCCAAATGCCCTCCGCCATCCTTGCGCCGGCTTGCTGCTCTGCAGAAAACGAGCCTCAGCCTCAGGCTATCCCTACCCATCGACTTTGCAGGCCCCGGTCCAGCTGGAACGAAGCGGTGGGCGTTCCGCCGCCCAATCACCGTCGCGGCGCCACACACCTCTGCCACAAGTCCGCAGGAACAGCCACTCTTACCTACATCCACGATGCCAGTAGCCGTCACGGATGCGGGGAGGGAGGAGGGGATATGTAGCTATGAGTTCGTCGCTGCACCGTTTGATTCCTCAGGTCGCTGGAACACTTGTTTCCTCAGGCCAACACCCCCCCTCCCTGCCGCCGCCCTCTATTCGATGCAATACCAGGCACCGTTTCTACGATAGCACGGCATCAATTGGATGCCTTCAGCATGCTCCCTCCAGACAACTTCATCCCGAAGACTATGGCGCCCAGTGTATGGTCTTTCGACTCGGGATACGCTTCGAACAACGTTTCCTCCGAACAAGTCCACTCCATAAGGGAAGGAACCGCCCTCGACCCGCTCTTCACCAAGCTCAGCGTCTTCCCCTCTGCCGACAATACAACCAGTGACTACATGCTTCCAGAATTAGCAAGCAAAGGCGAGCGGTGCATGACCTGCGACCTGTACAACATCCCAAGCTCAGAGAAGAACACCAAGTGCAGAGATTGCCAGAAACCACAGATACCAGAACCAGAAACCTATTTACGTCTAAACACTCCACCATCTAGAACCAAATTAGCAGTACCACGTCTTGAAATCCCCCAAGAAACAGAGTCCAGAAATACTTCTTCCCTACGAACGATACGCCGCTGCTCGGCCTGTGATCTTTCCTCCCTCATCAGCTCCTCCAATTCACCTCCTTGCGCAAGTTGTACACCAAATCCTGATTTGCTTTCGCCCATATCTCCACTGTCTCCAGCCATGTCGCTTCAAAACATCAAGCGGTCGAGGGCCGGTCGCTCCTCCAAACTTCCCATTGCCGCTCTCCAGCGACTACAATCCTGGCTCGACGCCAATAAGAGCTACCCCTACCCGGATTCAGACACCAAAAAGCTGCTTGCCCACGAGTGTGGAATCACCGAAAAGCAAGTCACGACATGGTTCACTAATGCGCGAGCCCGACGGATGCAGCCATCGGAAAGCTTCAACCTCTCCTCTGGATCAGATGACGATGATGCCCAGGAGGCCGACCTTACCAGTATGACAAACACTCCCATTTATGCTGGTCCTACTTCATTCTCCGCCGATAGAAGGCAGAGCGGATACAGACGAGCTGGCTCGGTATCCGGGTCCAGTGTGTTTTCGCCGACACAGTCAAGACAACAACCTTCACGAAGGGGAAAGAAGAAGAATTATCGCCGAAATCAAATGGGCGCTTCTCCTGATCCGAATAACGAAGTCATATCCCCTGTTCAACCCACTTCAGCAACCACAAATCACGCATCTGACGGACCTGAGATGTGGCAGTGTACTTTTTGTCGTCGACACTTAGTCCCCAAGTCCTGGAGGCGCCATGAAGAGACTCAGCATCGACCGAAATCTCAGTGGACATGCATGCTCTACGGTCCTCGCCTCAGTTTCCCAGTCCGCTCCAACTCAAACTCGGTATGCGCATTCTGTATGGTGAAAAATCCGACAGAAGAGCACTTTCTCCATAACCATCGAATCTCAGAATGTGCCAAGCGTTCAGTGGGGGAGAGGACTTTCTACAGGCCTGACCATCTGCGCCAGCACGTAAAGAACTTCCACGGCGCTACGTTGTTCGACATTGTCCAGGCCAGGTGGAAAAAAGGCAGGGACGGAGATGCAGAAGAAGAAGGCTGGACCTGTGGATTCTGTGGCGAAGACTTGGAGACATGGGATAAACGAGAGACCCATATTGCCAATCACTTCAAAGATGGCATGACTATGGACTCCTGGAAAGATTACCCCAAGCAAGTATCAACAAAGAAGAGCACGGCTGTATCCAAGCACGATCACCACCACGAGCACGACCACGAAAAGGAGCACCACCGCCATCACCACAACAACGGGCTAGCTAGGTTGGCCAGAGGACTCACACGGCGTGGTTCTCGACGCATAGAACAAAGCGTTCCGGTGCAGCAGCCTCAGCCCCAGCCCCACCCCCAGATTCAGACATACGACTACCCACAAACCACCTTCGCAAACGCTTTCGACCCCCTATCCTCTTCTGCAGGCCTTGGCATCTCAATGCCTCCCGTACTCCCAGACATCAACCTGGATCCCCTCATGATGGACGGGTTCGACTGGAGCGACTCTACCGCCACTTTCGCACAACCGCAGTATAACCTTACCTCTACTGCTACGTTTGACCCATCATCCTTCCCGACTACGGCTTACACGTCGGCTTTTGACCCGGACTTGAGCCTTGGTTTGTATAGCGAACCGTTGCAGTATCAGGGTACTTGGGAGCCGCAGCAACCCCAACCACAGCCTCCACAACAGCCGCAATCCCTCCCTCATCAACATCATCCGCAACAGCATCCGCATTAATTGCCTTGGTAGATTGGACCGAACTTATATTGTCTTGCTAGCGATCGGCGTTTTTAGGACTCTTCCGTCTAAATTTTTTTTTTCTTGAATGAGCGAGCAGGCCTGGCGGGCATCATCTTCTCTATGATCATCTTACCAATATCCATCTTCTGAGATATTTACGACAGCGTGTAACCTTGCTATAGATTTTTGTCTCATGCGATCCCAACCCTCTGGAACCGAACCGGCGTTTTCTTTGCTCCTCTTTCTTTCTCTTTTCGCTTTATCTGGATACAGTGGATGATGGAGATTGGGGGGAGTTCGGAATATATCTGGTTCTCTTAGAGGTCTCGGGGTGCATTTTCACTAGGTAACGAAACGCGGATTTTTTCATGTCATTTCGCACATCTTCTTCTTTCACTCTCCCCCCCCCCCCTCTCTCTCTCTCTCTCTCTCTCTGTTTTTGTGTCTTATCTGAGCGTAGAGTCATGCATACGGGCATGATTGGGGCTCTTCTCTTCTCATATCATCAGCTAGAAGTTTTCTTCTTCTCTCCTTCCTTCCTTCCTCCCTTTATCTCTCTCCATTGCCCTATACTCTCCTATCTCTTTCCCTGCCTCTCCTCTTTTCATCTATTATCTCTCTCCACCCTCCTCTCTCATTCTTCCTACATCTTCCTCCTTCTCCAACCATAGATCTCGTGTTGACACACTAATGCACTAATGAATACGTACGAGTATAAGCCGACTTAGTAATGAACGGAACCTACTTCGTCTATGTATACGCTATGTCTACTGCACTTTTTCTTATAATTGTACTTCCTTACTTTTCTCTCATCTGGTCTACGTTGTAATTGCAACACTTATGATTAATCTTGCTGCTTCATATTTTTGTTGGTTCTACTTCGTCGCTGTTGCTGTTGCCCTTTTGCGTCGTGGTTGCTTGTTTTGAGAATGAGCGCACGACGGACGGGGCAACGGTACGGGGTGGGGTGCATCTGGTATGTACGTAGAGCAACGGGGGGAATTGCCCCCCGATTGTGTTCTCCCCCCTTTTCAAGCTTTTCTTTCAAACAGATAGACAACATATATAATAACACCTCGTGATTTGAAACAAACATGGATATCGAAAGCTTCCAATTCATTTCCGCGCTCGTATGTTGAAATATCTATGATATATGAACGAGAATTGAAAATGCCACTATATTGATTTAAACACAAGATTATAGAGACATGAAGATATTGTACAAGTGCAAAAATACTGGATCATGGTGATGGTAGTACAGAGGTTGAGAACACATGCAAACAATTCGGCCTGGCAAGGCAGACAAACTCAACACCAGTTTCAAAATGTGAGAACAGTTCATGTTTCAGGCTTTAGCGTCTGTATACTGCTCTTTTTAGGTGAGTCAGATTCGATTGAGTCATTGGTGGGTTCGGCGTCGCCGAGAGCTCTGGTACGCTGGTCCTGGTCTTGTGCGCCTTCTTCTGCCTCAGGTGTTACGACGCCGACATCATCGCCCATGAGGGTGGTGTCGGTAGACTCATGAGCAAGTGTATATGGTACACCCTCTATATCAGAGACACTTCGTTCGGCTTCACCTTGGCCGTCACCTTCGATAGTGGCATTGTCGACAGTAGCACCCTCGTTGAGCGCTTGACGCCTCAACCGTCGTGCACTACTCTCGTGCCTTTGCTTTTTCATCCTATCACCAAGAGTCTGGTTACTCTGGGCCGCACGAGTAATGTCATCAACAATGCCGAAACATTGTTTGATAAATTTCTCCATGGTGCTCTCGTATTTAAGGACGCGTTTAGCCTCCAGATCGAGGTAGGGCTCGTAGTACGCTGTCAGCATGCCGCCCCTTCTACCGAGTTCTCCTGACTCTACGGTATCATAAGAGAGTCTGACTCTTTCATTGTTTGTCAAGACAGCTTGCCGGAACTGAACGTGAGAAAAGAGGTAGGTTACAGGCAGCGTATCATGAACGGAGGCGAAGTTCACGCCAGGGATCGTCCAAGTAGGAATGTGCAAGCGAAGTGTTGGGGCAGAAAGCCGAGCGCCGCTATTGATATTCGAACATACTGCTTCATTGAAATCATGTATGGAAGCGTCGCGGGTGGGATTAAGCTGAGTGAGCCTGGTATATTGATTGAAGCGGATGTCAGCGACTTTGCCTGGCAGAAGGACATCGTGTGTGCGTGCTACTCCGACTCCTAGAGATAGTTTATGCATGTATGGCTGGCCACTTGAGTCATATCTGAACTGCATGCTCAGGCTAGGATAGGTCTGCGCATCAGGGAAGTTTGGCTGTGCAGGCGCCGCAACAAACTCATATTCCAAGACTTGATGCTTTGTACGATACGATCGCACGAAGTTGCTGCCAGTTAGTAGCTTGAAAAGACCAGGAAACTCGTGCAAGAAAGTATGACTGGAGTTGCGCAAGAGGTGTGTCGCCTGCCCTGAATGCCCGTCCTCTAGGGGAAAGAGCGCCTGGCCAAATTGGGCTGAGATTTTGTATTCAGGCTCAACGTTCCAAAACCCGGTCTCCATGTTGCTAAGACCCTTGTGCTGCCAGTCCACGTTCCCTTCCAAGGGTTGTCGTAATATAGCCAGCGCACGTTGCTGCATTGTGGTGTCCATATGATCTCCTTCTACAGCATCCTCTACGATTGGTGTCACCTCCTGTGAGAATCCAGCTTCAGAGTACTTTTTGACAGGAAGGATCCAGCGGCCCAAATTGGATTTTCGGAACTGCCAATCAAGACTTCTTGTGGGACTAGTAGGTACAAGATAGCTACTGTCTGCAGACTCTACGAATCTCGCGTTATCAACAGTATACGTTGTGGATTGCTTCAAAGGAAGAAGCCTGCGAAGAGAGGCTTCTGCTTGGTCGGCAGAACTACTGCTACAGGCACGAATAATAAACTGCCCACATTAGTATATAATCGCAATATTCGAAAGGATCGCATATACCTTATCGTCAGAAACTGCCTGAATGACCGTACGGCTCAATGATGCCACCTTCTTTATGTCGGCTTTGGAGAAGATACCGGTAGTCTTCATGTTTTTCACTCGGTCTTCTGCCAGACGTGGCAGCCATGGTGTCACATGAAATCTACGTGTCTCAATGTTTTGGATCAGCTGCTCAATATCATTTGCAGCATATTCTGCTGTGTTCTTGTCCGCGGTAATTCGTATAACATTTTCGGGCCAGTGAATCTCAAGCTTAGCCATTCGAAAACGCCCAATCGCATCCAGCTCACTCCCATTTTCTATATCCATGTTAGTCTACATCAACATGTATTTCAAAACGGAACAGACCCCCTGAATTGAGAAGAATAAGCTGCCATGGCTTCACACTTAGTTCAATCTCTCCCGGATTCTCAATCTCTTCTAACAAAACAAGCTTCCATGCATGCCGCAAAATCTGATCAACAAGTAGTTTCTTGTTGACCGGCTTTCGTATGGGTCTAGAATTGGAGTCAAGTACCGGTAATCGTCTGTTGATCTGCGTTGTGCCTGGGTGCCAATCAGTGCGCTGCGCTGGTTGCTTCACCGGACGATCCCGGGTGGCCAATCCTCCCAAAACCTTCTGTGCGTTGTTCTCATAAACACCTCTGGAGATAGTATAGTACTGTGAAAGCTGGGGCGCTTTGAAGCTTCGTGTCAGTGCTTTTTCGAGTTTGACAAAGGCTGATCGAGTGACGTAACATCGTCCATCAGGGTCGGCCTCAATCTTCGGGCGCAGGTTGTCGATTTGATTCAGGATTTCAGCTGTCGTGAGCGATTCATTATCCTGTTGGAGCGACGCAAGGATTTGTGCAGCCGATTGATGCTCTTGTGTCTCCTCAGGTGCTGGTGTGGCAACTTCTGGCTGTTCCGAAATAGCGTCTGCAACTTCTTGGAGGACAATGATTTCTGCGTCCGCACCCAATGTCTTAATGCCCCCTAATCGCGCGGTACTCTGCTTGACGGTTCTACCCTTCCGCTTTCGTATACGGTCGAAATGGTGGGAATTTGATTGGCTTTGTGGCTCTGCGATTGGCGAATCCGTCGGCGGCTCTTCATTTCGAGAACGGGAAGACGCTGAGAAGCTGGCGTGTGCGGTTCGACGGCCAAATGTAGGAACTCTGGGTCGGGCAAGCTGGAGTTCACACCGAATGCACATAAAAGCGCTCGATGCGCGAGGTGCAAGCATAGGGTAAGTCGGGGCGGAGAGAATTGTTTGAGGAAGAGGATGAGGGATCGAAATGGCACCAGGGACGAGATATTATCTCCAACTTTCTTCACCGCCTTCAGCCCTACAGATTCTGCCATCGCCAAATCACGTGTCAAGGCGTGTTCCACACCAAGACGAATGAGGAATATTTGATGGATTTACGGAACGACTATAAGATAGTGGAGGTTACTCAAGGCTTACTCTCAAAAGCACGTTGAGGACATAGAGCACTTGAGAGAGAATGATGCACTGTCTTGGAGAGTCTGACTTGTAGATGTGCCAACCACTCTTTTAGTTTTCTACATAGAAGCAAAAGGTCCAATATAGTCATTAGCGCGTCATGAGTTCGAAGTTGGATTTACCGGCAACCGCCAGCTACAGAGATCCTCCCGTACCTCCAATTCATCCACTTCGTGGTGCGGCCTATGTCGCTTTCTCTCTGCCTCCGCCTTCATCTGGTGGGCCTGCTGCTCCAAACCTCTTGCACGTACACTGGAAGGGCTAGTAATCACATCGCCTGGCCTAAGCGTTTCGTGTGACTTCCGATGCACACTGCTCGCATTACGCAAATGGCGAGATTCACTCTCGCTCGCTGACCCGCTGCTGGTGCCTGTAGCAAATCTTATCCCACGCTGTTGCGAGTCGTACGGCTTTTCTCGGTCCCCCCAACCATTGCCACCAGCGAATATGTCTTCGATGCATTCATCTGCCTTGAGCTCCCCTGGCTGAGCTGACCAATATGCGGCAAGGGTTCGGCGATACATATCTTGAAGTTCTCCTGCTTCTCGTGATTTGCTATTCAAAGATGGGGTAGCTGTCGATGATTAGCAATGAGTATAACAAAGAACCGTATGGTAAACCCACCTCCAACTTCTTGCAATTCACTTTGCTCGCCTTGCATAATGCCCGCTATGCCACTGAAGACCTGTGCCGTCTTTAACGGCGGAGCTATGAAATTTTTGTCACCCTCAGTCTGCTTCATGAACACGCTCAATTTGAGTGTGCTGTTTATTTTGCTGTTCTGCATTAGATATCTCCTCGTCACGCCTTGGTCGTCGCCCTCAGCCACGGTCAATTCGCTCTGCTCCACATATTCAGCCAGGTTGAGCTTTACGTTTCCCAGCGTTATCCTTTCCCCCCGGCCTGTTGCAGAGTACTCTTGCACGACCTCGAATTCAATCAATTGTTCTTGGAGCATGCCATTCTTGTCAACGGTGAGGCGCACAGAGAGCTTCGTTTCATAATCATAGACCACTTTGTGATCCTTGACCGGGCACCTTTCGGTGCGGCCACGGTGTTCCGCGGTGGTGGAGTGAAGGAGGTACCATTTTACGAAGGAGGTTCCGGATGCGAGTGGGACATTGTTCAGGTCAATTATCTAGGCGGCGTAAATCAGTATGCCGCCCTTTCACGCCCGGGTCTGATGGGGGGCTCACCTTTAGAGTCAAGTCGAACCTAGGCTGCACATTTGTCAGCCAGTGCGCCGCGCAAGATGGAGGGGGGCGTGGAGCTGAAGGGGGTAGAAGGGATTCTTACGCGGCGGTTCTTTGGCACTGGGACAGTGAGCGTTTGAGTCGCAAAAGCGACAGAGCGCCGAAGCGTGGACATTCCTCACCGAAGGCTTGCATGGCGGAGGAGAAGAGGCACTATGGCCGTGCATCAGGCGATATTAGTCGTGCTGAGTGTGCGACAGCCCTGATGCGGATACAACTAGGTAGAGCTGGCAGGTGCGACTGCTCTCTGGGACCGTAGGTGGGAGGCGCGACCGACCGCGAAAGGCCGGTCCTCACCTTCCGCTCTCGTTCGCCTGTGGCTGCTGCGTCATTCCGCCCACCCACATCCATCCAAACCCCCACGGCAAGAATGGCTCAACTGTAGCAGAACTTCATCCTCTGCTTAACCAGCATGCCTCCTGATGCAGACGCTGTTGCTCAGTGCGTTCTCGCAACTTACGAGCAACTCCCGGATAAACACAAACCGCGGCCCCGCCCCGGCGGAGCAAGAGAATGGGTGCCGTTGGCCGGAATCGTCTTATCTAAGGGTATGGCTCCAATTGCGTGTCCAATGGCCGCTGTCGTAAGCTCATACTTATCATTTAGTGAAGACGGCAAACTGTCATGCGTATCCTTGGGGTAAGCAGAGTTCTAGACTATCCTTTGGGCACTCTCTACCAATGCAATGTCAACAAACGTTGCCCTTCAGCATACTAGGAACCCTTGTGGTGATAGCATGCCTCTCTCGATGGCCATACCTAAGTGGATGCTGAGATCTGTCCTATTCTCGTTCCTAAATGCAAACATGGGAATCGAGAGCTGTATCCAATTTGATGTGGTCTGAGAATGCCACCCAAAAAAACGCCTTTCTAACTTGTGCTCTTGCAGGACCGGTATGAAATGCCTCCCCTCTAATAAGCTTCCCCTTGCACAGGGCAACGTACTTCACGATTGGCACGCCGAGATAATCGCCATAAGAGCCTTCAATCGCTATTTACTAGATCAATGTCTCTATCTCTCTACTCTTCCATATCACACATCGCAATTTATACGCTCACGCACAATCGAGGAACGAACAGAGCTTGAGTTTCACCCTTTTACAGTCAAAGAAGGCGTTCAAATCTACATGTATTGCTCTGAAGCTCCATGCGGAGATGCAAGCATGGAACTAGTCATGGATGCACAGGAAGATGCCAGGCCGTGGACAACTTCTCCACCTACTGTGTCGACCAGTTTCGCTCAGAGCGAATCAACAGAAGCACCAGATGAAGCAGGGCCTTTAGCATCTGCACTCCGAGGACGCTCACACTTCTCCCTTCTAGGAGCAGTGCGCTGCAAGCCATCTCGACCAGACGCGCCACCAACTCTTAGCAAGTCCTGTACGGATAAGCTCGCCCTAAAACAAGCAACATCGCTTCTCTTGTCTACAGCATCCTTAATCATGTCTCCACAAAACGCATACATTCATTCCCTAGTACTACCGGAATCGCAGTTGGTCCCGGCAGCATGTGAGCGCGCATTTTCTCGATCTGGGCGCATGAGACATGTCGCAGAAGAAGTGGAAAAGCACAGCGTTGGTGGACACAGATGGCAAGGTTTTGAGGTTAGGGGCACTAAGAACGAGTTTACGTGGAGTAGAAGAGGGGTAGGACCGGGGGAAAAGGCAGTCCCGAGCAACATCAGCGCAGTATGGACGCCTGACTGGCAAGAGACCGTTATCGGTGGGGTACAACAAGGAAGAAAACAATTCGATTCCAGAGGTGCCAGCGCAATATGTCGAAGGTCGATGTGGAAAATGGCGATTCAGGTCGCAGCGGCAGTAGGTATCCCCGCACTCGCTGAAGCCCTAGGTCAGCGACGTTATAAGGAAGTGAAAAATAGCCAGCTTTTGGAAACCAGGAGGAATATCAAACTGAGAGCCCGAACAGAGAGCTTGAATGGATGGGTCAAAAACACCGGTGATGATGAGTTCAGCCTTGATGTCATGGCAAAAGCCTGACAGTGGGTATCTTAGAACAAGAAATCGAAGAACTTTCCACAATTTTACAAGTCGTTCATGCCGTGTTCTCCTAGCCCAAACACCCCCCAGCCTCCCAATCTCCCATCCCAACGATCAGCAACCACCTCGACGACACTGACCATCCTAGCTTGCTTCCATCTGATATTCTCAAATTCGTTCCCATCGTCTTCAGAATAAACAATTCTAGCGTCTTCTTTTCGCCTCGGCATCTTACTCACGAGGAAATGCACATCAGTATACCTGGGTAGAATATTCAGTAGCGCCGGAATCACATGTACTGAACCGAATATCGAAGGTGGGAGAGGCGGAAGCTGGGGGTGCTGGTGCTGCGGGGGATGAGCTCGTTTGGGTAGGAAAGGAGCTTGAGGCGTAGACGACGGGTTGAGAAGGATTGTGTATAGGGAGTGAGTGCGCGTTAGATGAGAAAGTGTGAGGAGGAAAGAGGATGCAAGAGCGTTGCCTGGGGGAGTTAGCAATTCGGGTTGAACGGGGGATTTTTTAGAGAAGGTTAGAGGATATACCTTGAGTGTAGTCCATTTTGAGAAGAGGGGTGAGAACGTGAACGAGGCTGTCAATGAGAACGAGCTTGGTTTTGTGATTAATGCTGTCCCTGTCATTCTGCACCGTTAAATGCAGTGGATGATTATGTAGCTCAGGATCGAGCTTAGGTTTCTTGGCAGATGGAGCCGTAGACATTTCAGTGTTGAATAGCATCTCCTCATCGTCTTCCTCCTCACTATCCGCAACGTAAGTTCTCTTTGGCGGTGTCAAAGGCTCTTCTTCACCATTGCCCTCCTCCCTGTCCGAATCCTCTACATGCGTCGAAGCGGACGGAGCAATCTTTCGCCCCTCGATCTCATCTCTGATCTCACCGACAGCCTCAAGGAGGCCTACAAAGTCAAATATCCGCATGATTTTTATGCGGTCCAGGACTTTTGCTGCCACATCTTCGGTAGTGAGATTGTGGTTGTCGCCCAAAGCGTTCCGCAGTGTTGATAAGAGGTCAGAATCTTTTTGGAGATGTGCGACCATTTGTGTGTACAGCTTCATGATATCCAGATTACCAGTCGAGTCTACAACAGCTACTGTCGAATCAGGATTTCGGAGCAGACAGGTGCTCATGAATCCAAAGCACAGCTGCGGCGCAGGTTAGCTCTACCGTGCGCAGTCCAAAGTTACTACCGTAGGTACCGACTCCACAAGGAATAAGAAAGAAAGGGGTAGCGGAGCAAGGCACGACAACGCAAACTAGACTCTCCTACGCAATGAAAACAAACAAATCCAGCCGATTATGGAGAAACACAGTAATTGACTCTTGGGCACATCGACAGTGAACAATGAATAATAGAACATATATATCAAGAGACTCACCTCTACGCCTCCATCACTTCGTTCCCCACTCACGCAAACCAGCTGCCCAGCCCTCAGTCCTCCCTCAAGCATCCCATCCACGCTTTTGACTCGAGTCACTAGCCCAGCTCTTTCCCGCGTTCCAGTCGTTCCCTCTGTCCGATAAATTCGATCCAGAAGCCCATCGATCTCGTCTTCATCCACCAACGCCGCCGCAAGAAGTGGCTCCGCAGGCGGCGCACCCGGTGCCCCCGTCGCCTCGGGCGCCATGGTTGGCTTCGCTTGTCCTTGCTGCACGCGGGAGAGGTCAGATTGAGGGGCGAGGGGAGAGGCGGAGAAGAAACGAGACGAGCAAGGCACAAAAATAGATATAGCAGAATAAGTGGTAAATTCTAGACTGGCTAGGCCCGAAAGTAGCAAGCAATAATTCGTGAGGCCGAGTTGGCGTGCAGGTGTGCAGGACGCGGCAGATGCTCTGAGGCTGAGAGGGTTGCTCGGAACTTATTCCGATGTTGTTTGGTCTGGGCCTTGGCCTGGATACTGGAAACGGAAGGCCTGGCCAGCCATCCTGCCTGGCCTGTATCTTCATATCTTTTGCTTCTGTAGCTGGCTGTTGTCGTCACATGTGACATTCATGTCCAAGGCACATCTATAGGTACACGTAAGAATGGAAATGTTCCAATGGTAGAATGTAGATGGAATGAGCCGAAGCTGTCCTATGGTTACGGTTTCTGCTGCATCTTCATACTTTTCAATGGAAAGAGTGTTTCCCCACATTGCCCTACCCTTTCATACCTCACGAAGCCAACTCGTAGCTATCAGAAGGGCGTAACTTTGAAGCAAAAACAAACCCAGAGTTAATGATTCCCAATCCGAATCACTTCAACAAACGGACCGTAGAGCGCAGCACTTGCAATTGTAGGCTCAACCCGACAGACTGGATTAGCTCCGTGGCTAACTGGCCGCACCCAGCCATCCATGAACAAGTACGTAAACATACAGATACACCAAAGGAACCCAAAAGCAGGTACCAGGGGTAAAAGTTTCTTAGAATAAGGACGCCACAGTCCCACTGAACTGAGTCTGTAGGTACAGCTGGCTGGAGCCAGAAGCTGGAGCTGTGTCACCCCTTCGGTTACGTACTTAGCTCACGCCCGCTGCTGTGACTTGCTGCTTTGTGATGTTATTTGTACGGTGTTGTTACCGCATTCCTTGACGCAGATGTGTACAACGTGAATGCACTCACTTTCAAGTAGTGAGACAAGGAGATACGACTAAGCGAACTGGATGACTGATTATGTCCCGTCGGCTCCCGCTCCCACTCGGCTACTACATATTGTACGACACTAGCAATGTTATCTTAGCTAAGACAGGGAAGGTAAACCAGGTTAGGAAGATGCAGTGGAATTTAGCGAGATAGGTTGTTTAAGATGTGAAGACGAACCGATGTTTCCCCAAGGGTAGTCCATACTGGGTGCACAAGTAACACGGTACACTGAGTCTATGGTGACACTGAGGGCGCGCAATCACATCTCAATGACATTAATACTCTCAACAAATACGCGCACGCAGACAACCCTGACGCTGATCTGGGGGTTTCACTTTGGTTGTTTTTGGGAATTGCTTTGAACTGGTTTGTCTCTCTCCGTTTCCAAGCTACGAATGTGACAAATGGTAACCAGGGCGTGCGCCTCGGTCCCAAGAAGAAATGAGGAGCTCGGCCCAGATGGTAATTAAAACGCTAGGTTGGTGATGCAAGGATGTTTGCGGAGGAGGATTCGTAGTAAAAAGAAAAATTTCCCAAAAATGGGTGGGAAACCCCCAAGAATGCCCGTGTCAAAGCGCCTGTGTAGAAAGAAAATCCTCTGGTCGTTGTCCCCTTCCAATGTACACCGTGTAAAAAGAAAATCCAAAAAGAGCGAAGTACTATCCAGAGACCCATGTGGTGCCCATTAAACAACTGAAAAAGAGAAATACGTGTTGTATGCTTTCCGGCAATGATGACCTGGGTTATGAGTGTGTGCTGTTTCGTAGTGATGAACTGAACGTAACCGGCTGTATGTACTAGTGCTAGACTCAGTACTCGACGAGGCCGCAATTAACATACTGGATTCCAAATAAAGTGTTTATAACTAACAGCGATAAGTATCATATCCGTAGGGCACTTAGTTTGGGGGTGGTGGTCTGGGCCTTCGTCCTCCCTTCAAACTCTTGACGCGATTGAGAAAGCCACTGGTGGCGCTGGGCTTAGATTCACTGGGAGACGTCAGACCGTCTGCGGTCGTGCTTCGAGCCAGGGGATTGCGACCACCGGGAGATGTTGGAGATTTTACAGGCCCATCTTTGGTCTCTGCCTCGGCAATCTTGATGGCAGCGGTTTTCTTGTCGTAAGCTTCATCGTACTCATTAAAGAATGGGTTTCTCTCAGTTGATTTTGAGGTGGCCGCTGAACCTCCAGCACTGTATGGGCTAATTGGGCTCTGCCCACTACCATAACGGGCCTCAGGAGAGGTGATTCGGGGGCCGCCCTCGCCGTATCCTCGGCGCGGCTGCGAGATACCGCGGATTCGCTGTGCAATTGACTTCTTGCGGCCTAAGCCACCCTCTGCTATCGCCCGCTGGTTTTCGGAGTCTTTCTGAATAGCAGCGCGCGATGCTGGCGCGCCCTCAAGGAAGGTGGATGTTCCGAGGCCATTGCTCTCCTCTCCATGAATAATATCGGCTCTATCCTTGGGATTGAATGCCACCCCGCGGTTGTCCGTTTGGGGCTTTTTCCACTCCCCAGCACCGCTGAAATCCGTAAATCCTTCAGCACCTCTCCCGTGGATTCTGTCCAAGTCAATCTTAGAGTTCAGCGGGCCTGAGCCACCCAGCACATTGTTGGCTGAGCCAGCGGGGAAGGCATGCATAGGCGCCCGGTGGTCTTTCTTGCGGTTACGGTGAGGTTGAACTGCGTCATACGGACCATCGTGGTGGATCAGGCTGGGTCCATAGATACCGCTCACATCCAGCTTGTCAATAATATCCAAACCATGAGGCTTTCGAACCTTTCCTGACCGAGAAGACTTGCCCTCTCTTGAGCGCTCATCGCGCTCCTTTCGACGCTCCCTGCGCCTCCGCTCCTCGTTGGGGTCAAGCGAACCCTTGTCAATCATGGAAGACTCAGAATTCCGACGCGGACGGCGGTGTTCTCTGCGTTCCGGGCTGCTCTGGTGGGGTGGGCGCGGGCCTGGGGGTCCGCGAGGTCGTGGTGGTCCGCGGGGAGGGCGAGATGGCCTGTCCTTGTCGTCCTCGTCGGAGCGGGATGGGCGGTGGCTAGAAAGTGGGATGCTGCCACTTCTTTGGGCCGTCGGCCGTGGTGGGGGAGCTCGTCTTTTACCATCGCTTTCGTCAAGGGTCAAGTTCTTCTGCAAGAGGGTAGGATAGTTAGCAAATTGGCTCACAAAATGCCTGAATCTCTCCATGACGCCATTCCCTGGTCGATAGGAAGAGCAACTAAAACTGAAAACAGGTTTGAGAGCAGAAGGGGTGAGTGTGCAGGCGAGGAGCCGATCGGCAGGGAGCACATTGCGCGCGTCGCGGGAAAAGTGCAGCAATCGGTGCGACGTAGAAGAGCGAAAGATAAGAGACGTACAAAGAGCTCTTCGGCGGTGGTGCCAAAGGTGGCCTTCTTGGGAGACTCCTTCATTGAGGCCGACATATCAATCAATTGCGGGTTGGAGGCCTCCTTGTTGAATTCGGCCTCAAAAGTCTGCAGAAAGGGATTGCGCGACATGGGCCTACTGCTAGTTGTGCTCGAAGGGGTGTTGAGAGCGGGCGAAGGGAAACCAGGCGAAGTCGCTCGATTGCGGAAGGGGTTATTAGATGAAAGATTGAGCGAGAGGCCAGGAGACGGCCGGCGGTCTATAAAGGGGGTTGGTTATCAGTCGTCACCAGCGAAGGTGAAACAGGCGACATTGACTTACCCATTGCCGGCTCAGCGATCATGGTGTCCAAAGCGCCCAATCAAGGCGGCGCAACGTCAGGGCAGAGGAGGCCAAAAATCCTGCTGCGGTAGCCGAAGCACGAGTGCCTGTATGTAACAGAGACGTCAGCTCCCGACAGAGTGCAGATGAACCTGGCAGACGCAGCGGAGAGCGATCCACACAGCACAGGCGAGGAGAAGACACAAGGGGCGGACAGGAATAGTGTGGTACCACGTACAGTACAGTGGAGTGCAGCCAGGAAAATGGGATGAATGGACGGGGTTGCTGGGTGGCAGATGGCAGATGGCGCGAGCAAGCCTGGGCGCCCGACGACAGGGCAGGCGAACCTGGACAAGAGGGTGGGGACGGGACAGGAGTGTTGGGCAGAGGGTGTGGCTGCACTGGGAGACTTGGAGCAGCGGGAGCCTGGGGGGGGTTATGTATGGTGGAGTGAAGGAAGAAGAAGAGGAGGAGGAAGAAAGGAAGAAAGGAAGAAAGGAATGGAGTTGAAAGAAAGTAGGTGGTAAGCTGGCTCTGGCAGAGGTGAAGAGCAGTGCGGATCGGGGGAGAACACGAGGTAAATAGCTGGGCACCCTGGACGGCCGACGCTGGCAACGATGAATGGCTCGCGGCTCGCAGCAGCCAGCAGCCAGCAGCCAGCAGCAGTCAGTGCAACGAGGCGGCTCGAGGCTGGAGGCGTTTGCATTTGCCCTGGGGGGGCTTTTGCGTACAAAGCAAACGATTTGCTGCTGGACAGCACGGCCAATTCTCCCAGACTAATAAACGCAGGGGTGCAGCACTAATAATGCTAAACACGACGACTTCTTTCAGGAACGCTGTGGGCTTTCTTGCGGCTGCTTCTGCTTGCATGTCTGCGTCTGGCTGACACCAACACCACACTCAATTCAATCCCTCAGCTGCACGTCTCACGCCCATCTCCGCAGAGTCCGCTGACTTGTCCTGCTCAATCACCGCCGCCGCCGCCGCTTGCAATTACTTGCCTACATGCTTCCACGCACACCAACGCAGGTGCAGTCAGTCCGGCGCCAACCCCCAACGCGGCGCCCATCCCTCGGCCTCAAGCTCGCAACTACGCGAATCAGTCCATCACTCGTCCATCTGAATATTCGCCGTGCTGGCCTGGCCCCGCCCTAATCCAGTCTAGTCGCCGCCCCCGCAATTGTGAAAGGAGGACCCTGATCTCTAAGGAGCATCTGCTGCTCCTAGCAACCGCCGTGCTTCAAGCAAATCTGCCGGCCCACTACCAAATTCATCAACATCTCTCCACCACTATCGCCATCGCCATCGCCATCGCCATCACCGTCCCTGTCACTGTCACCGTCACCGTCTCCCTCGCCAGCCTTCATCGTCCGCCATCCCCATCTTACATCTTGTCGCGCCATGGCTTCTTTAACGTCCGCCCTCCCCTCCTATGCCGGCTACTCGCGCTTTGAGCTCGAACTTGAGGTCCGTCGATTTTTGCGCCCCTACGTCATCTTTCCCCTTTTTTTCCCAACCCCCCAGAACTAACACTCTCCCAGTTCGTCCAGTGCCTCGCCAATCCCGCCTATCTCAATTACCTAGCCGTGCAGAAGATATTTGACAAGCCGGGCTTCGTCGCCTATCTCGCCTACCTGCAGTACTTTCACGACCCCAGGTACACTAAATACTTGCAGTAAGTCTTTTGCCTACCCTTACCCTTGCTTCCTTCCTTCCTTTCTTCCTATCTTTCTTCCTCCTCATTGCCAGATATCCGCTGACCGCTGCCCGTGCCTGCAGCCATCCTGGACCCACTCTCCGCGCGCTAGAGCTACTGCAGCAGGAGCGGTTCCGGCAAGATATTCTTACCCCCAATCTCTTGAACAGAATGATGCTCGAGGGCCTCAAGAATGCTGTACCAGACAAAGACTGACCAATTGAAACCTTTTTTCCCACCTTTCCACGGCACCGCTGGGACCCGCATTCTTTGCTCTACCATTATGCCATTAAACAGACGAAATTAGCTTTTCGCCTGAGGCATGCTTAGTCACTTCTCGTTCAAACCAACTGCGCTCAGGCCGCACTAAACAACCTCTGGTCGATGTTGGTTAAAGACTCATTTTGTCTAGCCTGTAGCTCTAGGCCCGCTTTCAACCATCACAAGACTTCCATCGGACTTGGATTAACTGTTCGCCTCCCCAATTGAGTATCCTCCATCTCGGCTCATCAGCCTAGGCGGCCTAGGTCAGTGGATAGCGGCACGTGAATTATAGCCGTAGCTTGGACATGATCTGCAAAGTGACACTAGGAAACATGTTAGCGAAGGAACAGGAAACACCTACAGCAGTACCTACTTAATTGCGCGAATATAGTCTTTTGGCAAGTCCTTGGAGCTTTGCAAGCTCGTGTGTTTGATGTTGATGCACGCTTTGTTCCTAGTCGAACGTGGCTGCATTGCGGTCTCTCGCGAAATAATTTCCTGCGGTGCCTATCTAATCTATCTGTCCATGCCAAACCCACCGTACCGGATTATGGCGGTCAGTGCGAGGCTGTAGATAATGTCGGGAAACATCGCCTGGGTTTATGCCTGAGTCAAAAGGCTGGGAATGCCCAACCTGTCAAGGAGATGGTCGTCTATTTTCTTGTCGATACCCGTTTCTCCTTGATCACGGCATGAATCTGAGGTAGACGTCAAACATTCAACAGTTTCTGCCCAAAATGGATCTTTGCGGTCAAGGGATCCCCGTCTTGCAGGATGTACTCATAGACACGTGATCGTCCAGATCTGTGCTAGCCTCCATCACTTGGCGCACGTATCACGCCTCGTCCACATCGCAAGGCGCAAAGCCGCCATCAAGGTACTTACTTGCCCCTCACCGAGCAGGACGCTCTTCTCTTCAGCTCCGCCGTTATGAGAACTCTTGCCGAAGCCGAGTGCGTACTTTCGTCGTGCAATTGCCCTGCGACGGTTTTGCTAACCCAACTACAGGAAGCACTGGCGGCAACTTGCTGACTTTCATTCCTTGACCGACTTGAAGATAACAGTATCTTCGCACAAGGAACCCCAGATTACCGCGGGGCTGCGATCTGTGTGTTGGAAGGTAATAATCACACCGCTCCTTCAATACTACTATCTGAAGAATAATATACTCATGCCCATATCTCATAGATCTTTCTCATTTTCAAGACACTCGACCGTTCGTCATGGCAAACTCACCTCACGGACTCGCGCAAGGCATACAGCTCGTTGCGCACTCATTATCTACGTGCCATTCAACATCCAGATGAATTCGAGTCTTCGGTAGATCCATTGAGTGAGAATGAAGAGGTACATGCCCCAGCAGCTGCGCGAAGTTCCTTTCCCATTCTGCCTTCTCGCTCCACAGCTCAGTTTGTTTGAATATTGACGGAATACTAAGCATTGCAAAAGTCCCCTTGGGTAGCGCTTCGAGCCGACGAAACTCTGCGTGCCGAAATTTTTCAAGATATCGAAAGATGCATGCCCGACAATGTTTACTTCCGCCAGCCTGCCACTCAAAACATGATGCTCGATATTCTTTTCGTTTGGTGCAAGATGCATCCAGATATTGGATACCGACAGGGAATGCATGAGATTCTAGCACCAATACTCTGGGTCATAGAAAGAGATGCTGTGGACAGTATGGGAAACCAGGATAGCACAGAGGGCGACCCAGCACTGGCAGACATCCTGGATTCGAGGTACATTGAGCACGATACGCATACGCTATTCGCGCTGATCATGCAAACGGCAAAGTCCTTCTATGCGCCCGCAGATTCTGGCTCATTAACTAAAGGTACGCCCATGCTTGCGCGTAGCTCAAGGATTTTTGACAGATATCTACCCAAAGCAGATCCGAGTCTGTCCGCCCACCTGGTCAAACTTGAGATTGTACCCCAAATATTTCTATTGTAAGATGACTCCGCTTCGGGACTCATGGTGTTCTAAGCTGATAAATATAGGCGCTGGGTGCGGCTTCTTTTTGGACGCGAGTTTCCTCTCGACTCTGTTCTGGATATGTGGGACGCCCTATTTGCTATCGACTCAACGCTGGAACTGGTAGACATGATTTCGATCGCGATGCTTCTTCGCATCCGGTGGCAATTGGTAGCTGCAGATACCAACGAGGCATTCTCACTTCTACTTCGCTATCCGGAACCCGATGCACCTGCATTTTCATTCATTAAAGATGCATTGTATCTCAGAGATCATCTTACACCAGAAGGTGGTAGTGAGATTATTACGCGTTATGGAAAGAAAGCGCCGGTGATTGAAACCCAGCCGCCAGCGCCGGACATTCGAGTTCCGTCACCATCTCCGACATTTGCTTCTAGTCGAACACGGAATAGTCTAGCACAACCAAAGAACTTTGTGACACAACAAGGGGTCGGAATCGAAGCACTACTTCAAGGTGCTGCGAAAAATGTGTTGGAGCGTGGCTCTCAGTGGGGTGTCGGCAAGGCAATTCGAGATGCCGTAGGCGAAGTCAGAAAGAATGTCGAAGCCTACCAGTCAGGCAGCGCAAGCCCATCAGGTCAAATCACACCTCGATCTGGGGGCCGAGAGTATCGAAAGCCTGCGCAAATTGCTACCGGTGGTGCTTCCGGTAGACCCGGCGTCGAGCGGACGCTCTCAGGCAATGTTGTGAAGAAGATTGCAGATTTAGAACTGCGGAACAAGGGTCTGGCAAAGATGCTCGAAGCTGCTGTAGGAGAATTATGGGAATATCACAAGGATCGGAGCGAGGATACTGCAGAAAAGAAAGAGAGCCTCGAGGTGCTGAGTTTGGCCATAGCAAAGGTCCAGTTTGTCCAGGTCTACATGGAAGACCCGTCAATTCCACTACCGGTTGACGAAGCCACTGAACAAGCAGCGACAGCAGGCGCAACTACCAGCCTTGCGGCTTCCAAACCACAATCACCTGTCCCGGAAAGAACGTCGAGTGCACCTCCCACATCTGGACTGCCGCACTCTCGGAGGACGTCATCGACTACGGAGAAGGCAGCGCTGCTAACTCCACAGCCCAGCTCCCCTTCTAGCAGAACACAATCACCGCGAGGTTCCTCTAGCCTGTCGCCTCGTTCGCGGCCAATGTTGACATCGTCGTCCTTTTCGTGGATGCTAGGCGAGGAATCAACCCCTTCCAACTTCGCTTCGCAAACTGCACACTCAACCTTTTCGTCGGACGAGAAGCGGCGAATGAAGGGTAAAGGATTCCTTTTCGGAGATGATGATGAAGAGTCAGGGAATACGAAAGAAGCAAAAAGAGGCAGCGTGAGCAGCAAAGGTGGGCCAAAGAGCTCAAAGGGCAAACAGGTGACCGAGCCAGAGGTTGAAGAGGAGGTTATCAATTTGGAAGATGTAGGGAAGCGAGCGGCCGTCAGTTAAACTTAAAAGAGAAAGAGGGAAGAGATCGATGCGTGGGGTACCCCAAGGCCTCTTGAGAGGAAACCTCGATGGATTCAACGCGACAGACTGGTACCGCATTCGACACCGTGTCCAGTCGATCTCCAAGTTCACATAGTAAGCCTCTTTACCCCTAATCATGTCTTTTTCCTTTTTCATTGCCCATAAGCTTCAACAGCAAGTTCTTGTCAGAGTCTATTGTCGTTACTTTCTTAGTTCAGTACAGGCATGTTACGTCACATTGAAAGGGGGCCATTATTTTTGTTGCAAGAATGGATATGGTATTGCACATATCCACACTATTGCTATTTATTTAATTTATAAACCACCGTTTCTACCCACCCCTTCCTTCACCCGAACCAAAAGAGTCACATTACCACCCGCAACACGAGTATACCAACAAGTTGTAGAATTGACGAAAGGATAGTCGATATGCAGAAAGGACAGTTGGCCGAATGAATGGAGGCAAAGGAGTCGAAGAATCAAGAAATCATGACGAAGATTTGCTCAAACTAGACGAAAACTCGATCTTGACTACGGGTCCGAATTTGGGGCGTCTGAGGGTAGAAAGATTAGCGGAGTCGAGCGATTTTGAGCAGATTTGAACAACGAAGGTGGGGTAAGGGTAAGAGGGTGGTTGGAATGTAAGATGGATTAGGAGATATGGGAGGAAGGGCGGGGTGCGAAGTCTGATGACCAGCCGGCATACGGCAACGATGCGGCTGACGATGAGGATGACTATGACGAGGAGGAGGATGAAGACGAGAACGGAGAAGATGGCAAGATACCGACATTTATTTTCCGCAGTTGCAGCTGCCCTGGGGGCAAGAGCAGTCGGCGCAAGTGCAACCCTGAGTTCCGCAGCCAGGCATGTTTGATTTTGGTTGATTGGATTGTGTTTGGGTGTGTTTGAGATATGAGATTGGAGCAGTGTGGTTTGGATGGTGGATTGCAAAAGAGGGCGGGGGGGCAAGGGTTTATGTAGTCGGGACCAGTTTGGATATGACACAGCACTGGTGGGTTCAGCAAAGAGGGGCCCAAGTAGTGCGGGGTCCCATTTCTTTTTATCTCGGGGCCAGTTTCTGTTGGTTCACCAGCGGCGACGGCGTGGTGCATCGGTCGACAACCCCCGAAAGCGTACGGGCAGCTGCTGGGGCGCCCCCATCGAGTCGGCACTGCTCATGCCGAATGTCAAGACTTAACCGCCCTTACCATGAGCATCGACTGTTGCTCTTGCGCCTCGAGAGCGCATGTTGTGCGGTATGCGGCGTGCGGCGTGCGGCGTGCGGCATCCCAGGAGCCAGCCAGGGCTGATCTGGGCGGCCTTTGGAGGATAAGCCATGGCGAAAGGAGTTATACCTTGTTTGAGCAAGTTTCGTGGGGATGCTACAGGGTACGGCTTGCCGTAAGAGGAATTGGTCACATGGTGGGTGGACAGACACAAGAGCTTGGTGTGAGTGGCCTCAATAGACAATGGATTGGAGTACTAGGCTGTGGCGGTATTGTTGACGTGAGTGGTACTCCTGCTCGTCTGGGTACGGACGATGACCGTGGGCGTCCGCTTGTATCGGCTTCACGAATACGGTGAGCGAGTGGAGAAACCAGAATACCAACCGTACTTTGCTCATCGATTTGTGTGGCAATGAGACACAGTGTCGAGGGAATCCACCGGTGTGATAAACAAACTTACCCAAGCGCTGGTTGGTACGTACTGTTTTTGGCTCCCGCTCCACATGCTGAGGCCTTGGCCGCGGGTGATGGGTACCAGACGGAGGATCTATCATTCTTACGCCCCTGCCACGATACTAGTTTAGGTTCTTAATCAGAGAGACTATCTAAACACACCTGGAGGGTACAGTGCAAAATACAAGGGCTTGCTAATCATAGTCTTAAAATAGTAACTTTTGAAGAGCAGAAACAAATCTTGAGTTTGTGTGGAAATATCACACAAGGTAAGTGTAGATTAAGGGAACGATGACACACAATTACCGTACCCGATTATCTACAAGTCGGACTAATCCTGGGCTCGCTTGCTACACATCTATCGAACACCCTACTGATCGCCACTTGGCTCCCACTCACCAATAGGCCGATTTACGTACAGTCTTAGATCTAGCTGCCTTGTTTAGCCATAAAGTGCCCGCCTCCCCCCTACGTACCTTCCACTCCATGTCCACCACCACGTACTAATGTGGAATGAGCGTTTACGTACAAACTTTTCAATACCCGTTCACCCGCTCTCCACATCTACCCCATCTTATACTATTCGTATAAAACTTCTCGTGACGTATCGTATCCCCAATCCACACAACTGTACCCCCGACTTTTTATCCCCATCTTCTCTGCACTGAGCATTTGCTTGCCACTCTGCTGCAATACAGTCACAATCACTATGGTAAGCCACGAACAGCAAGTGAATGCAAATATCCCCCGGCAACAGGCCACTCCAGTCCAGCCTTCTTCATCTCTTGTTACAGCCCGTACGCATGATTGGCCGAGAAAACTTATCCGTATCCGCCACATCCACGTAGCCAGGCCCTACTGGGTAGAGACAAGTAGGTGCGGGAGAGAAGGAGGGAAATCCCCTCCCGCGGAGATATGTCGGATCTTTGTTTTTATGTTTAAGCGATCCGGACTAGATTGCTGAGGAATAGGGACAGGGAAAGACTGGAGTGGCTTCTTATAGGCGTTGGCCGAGAGACTCGACGCTGGCGGCTTGCCGGCTGGTGGATTCCATTATGTTGGAGTATGACAGCCATAGCTAAGTACGATGCCGCGAAGGGGAAGTAGCCGAAGGGCTGGGCTGGAGAACTGGAGGCGTACTGAAACAAGTTATATCAGGTGATGAGATCGGGTGGTGTCAGGTCTGCATGGCTTGCTCGCTCGATGAGAGTTGTCCAGGCGAAGGCAAAGGGTAGATGGGCTGAGAATTAAACCCATCCAAGAGAAAGACACACCGACCCCTGCTGGGAAGAAGCACACATAAAGAACGGACGCCAGAAAAAAAGTCTCAAGTATGTAGTTCAGATAAGGCAAGGTAATGTTCAAACATGACATTTAATACATACAACATTCGAGGAGCATAAACGAAGGAGGAGGACTCTATACTACACTGAGAAGATGTAATCCCAAAAAGGAAGGACACACCAAATATCCAAAAAAAAAAAAAAAAATAAGATTCATCACAATCCCCTCTATCTATCTCACCATAAAGTTTCACCACATCTCTTCCCTCTCATATTTCCCTCTTTGTAGCTACCAATATACAGAACTCGTCAAATAATACCAAAAAGGGCCAGAAAGATAGGCATGTTGTAATACTGACACTTACGGCTCCCACCCTCCCTCCATCTAGCGGACTCCTAGTGCAATCCTCCACTGCTACCTGATAGAGCCAAAGTCCTCAAAGATAGAGTCTGTTAAATTTACCAAACTGGCAAACACCTTCGACCTCTCCGCCCCAATTTTGCTCCCATAAGTACTTGAAGTGAGTACTTGCCTTCCTACCTCCTACGCAACCCCTAGCGAGAATACCTGACCCAATCCAGCCCGACTCGACTCAACTCGATCCGTGACTGACTGGGCTGCACTTGGGCTGGACCGAAAAGGTCCTTCTCGCCTTCCCTGACTCTACTAAGCCGCCATCTAGTCCATGTCCTACCACTGACTTGCAACCTAAATAGATCGTGCTAGATGCCGCATTCTTCGAACAGGGAGTATAATTTACCTTTCTTTATTGGTTATTAATGGACCCTGCCTCCTCATCATTAGTTGTGTACACCCACACGGTACCTAGTTACGCTTCACATCTGCACAGCTCAAATTACATGCACGAGGCATAAAGCATAAGATGACACGTCTCTTGCAATATTAAGTAAAACAGCGCTCCTACAGAGTAGTTACCCTTGAAACGAGTAATCTGCCCTAAGCGGCACTGTCAAATATATTGTTCATGATTTGCTGTTTGGGTTGATAATGGGTCCGCTGTACGCTTTGCATACCTGCAGCGTGGCAGCAGTAGCCCCACAATGACCACCAACGATAAATAATCTGTGCTTGTTGAGAGCAGAGAGTGGCCAATTCGGCTGTGCCAGATGATATGAGGCACTAAGTAGTATTTACAAAGTAGTAGAGCGTAAGAGGCAGAAAGAGGAAAAGGTTGGGGTCGGGTTGCGTATTGCCACTCCAGGGATCACCGTCGCTTTCTCCGCACTCGCGCTCCGCAGATTTTCCCAGCCAGAGATGTGAACCGGGGCCGGCCGCAAGTATTGGGAAACAACACGATAACCGAAGAAACGTCCATCCACCAAACCTACTTCTCCTTCTGCTGGATCGAACAAAAATGGTGATAGAAATGAAGATAAAATGTCGAGGATTTCGAAGACGGAGAAGAAGATGAAAAGACCCAGAGTAAAACCCAAAATATGGATCACATCAGCACTTGACGGATCTTCTCAACAAACTGAGCGAAGAGGGGGGTATGCTGAAATCAATAACCATAAACAAAAAGAAGTTTCACAGGCCAAAGCCCACGCGTCAAAGAAACTGATAGGGTGACAAAGGCAGTATCCCAATGGTATCAATTTCCGTGTCGTCGTCGGCTCATGATATCCCAGTAACGCAAAGAGCTCACAAGAATAACGCCGATCCAGATGATGTGTTCGTATGCTACATGGAGCAGCCCATAGCAACCAGTGCTTCGATTGCGTCGCGCTCCGCAGTTTGGCCGCCCACGTTTGTTCCTGATCCCGTAGTAACTCCAGATGATGTAATATTATTAAGAGTGTCCGCGGCATTGCCGCGGGATGCTGAATAAGAAAGGGAAGTATTAAACATCGGGCTGAGAGCCCTTCTATCGCGAGAAAGTGGCATCGACCGTGCCTGCGCTTGCGCTAGGCTGTGTTGTGCTGACGCCGAGCGATAGCGAGCCGAAAGGTAGTTGTAGTCGCGAATCTCGCGGCGAGGTCCGCGACGTTGTTCACGAAGTTGGTCTGGTCCCATGTTAGACCAGTCCTCCTGATCTGTGTCGTCGTTCAGGTCTTCTTCCAGATCCATATCCGACGGATCAGAGTCGGTTGAGGAGTCATCAGAGCCGTCCAGAGACATCTGGTCGGCCATCTCCTCATCACGGCTATCAGGGGAACCAGCTGCCCAGCTTCCCGAGTACATGTCGCGCTCATGGCGCATTATCTTGGGAATCTGAAGACCGCCAGCACTGTCCATGCTGGCAGGGGGCGTAGGGCCGTTTCGCGACGATGCGTCATGGCCGCCAATAGGGACTCCCTTATTCTGGGACGACTGGCCTGCCACGCTCCAGCGGCCCCATCCGACTTTCTCAAACTTGACTTCGCCGTGAAGCCCGCCGCCAGCGCGATGTTCCAGCGCAGCGACTACAAGCCTGCGTGCCTTGGCAGGAGGAAGTCGGGAGAAGCCCGGGACGGACTGAGTCAAATGGGCCATCATCTCGCGGATGGGCATGGCGCCATGACCCAGGATGATTCCGGGCAGGTGGTGCTTTGCGAGCAAAAGCGCAGTGATCTGGCGAGTCGCATCGAGCCCGGCTAGGGCCTCTTTGGAGAGGGCCGAAGCTGGCTGATCCTGTGCCGCAGCGTGCTCGACAGCGTCCTGCAAGTCGATATCCATGTCGCCCTGCGGAGGCGTATGAACCCTTCCGGCCATGGGCATGCCAGGCCTACATTTTGTCGCCGGAAGGGTGGGCGATATCGAGTTGGGCGGCGTTGGCAGAGCACCCGAATGGGCACCGCCGGCTGCGACAAGACCGCCATCTTGAGGTATAGGTATGTTCGAGGAAGCCGACTGGATCGCGAAAGCGACGGCGATACTGGATACTGGCTTCGTGTGGGCTACAGAAGCCATATCGCCGGTCGGTCCTGAACAGGTCGAGATAGGAGGCAGCAGCTGGCGGGTTGAGTCAGGAAGGCGCTGACTGACCTAGCGGCAGCAGCGCGTGGGTTTTTCTGGCAACAAGACAGCAACGACAGCTGTCTTGGATGCGAGAAAGGGTTATAGGACAGGGAAGAGCCGGTGCGACGTCGTAAGAGGACGGAGAGGGAGGACAAGCTGCAGCGAAGTAGCTCGACCGGGTCGGAACTGATTGGCGATCGGCGATGAGATCAGCGATCGCAGCAGCGACGGTGGAGTGGATGTTATGGGCGAGTGTGTGAAGACAAAGCCGGCGATGAGCAGGCGGGTTAGTGAGCAAGCGGTGGACGAAGCTGGACTGTCAGTGTGAGTGTGAATGCTGTATTGTGGATGAGTGTTGGGGGTGCGTGTAGGGGCGTTGGTGGTGCTTTGTACTTGTCAGCGCACAGGCAGGAGCACTGAGTCGGAAGATAAGGTTGGCTGGTTGGTTGGTTGGTTAGTTAGGGATTGGGGGTGGTCCGCGGCGGAACCAAGGAAAGGAAGGAACCTAGGGCAGGAAAGAGAAAGAGCAGGGCAGCCAGCCAGCCCGCCCGCTCGCCCAAGGAAAGCACGCACGCACGGGCAGCGACGGCTCGTACTTACTTGCTATTGTGTACGTGCTGTCGGCTTGTGGGCCAGCCAGTGGCAGCGATTGGCCCGGTCAGCTGCATCCTAGGCGGGCGTCATCGCATCACCCGCTCACTCAGAAAGCGCATCAGCTGGTAGATAGTCCATAGTCCATAGTCCATAGTCCATAGTCTATAGTCTATAGTCTAATCATCGTCGCTCCGCCCACCAACAAAGCATCGAATCAGGTAGACTATCTAGATCGCGACATGGTTACGAAAACGCAGGGAACCCGTCCAAAGCAGGTCCACTTGCGGGTGCCTTGCGCTACCTGCTGGCTTACCTCTTGCTGCCATTATCACATCCCCATAGTCATGACGGATGGTATTTGTGCGAGGCCTGCTCTCCATTACGCCATTTCCCCATAATCACCCGCTTACTCCGTCCTTCCAGCTATGCACTTTGATTCTCACAAGACTCTGCCTTCTCGTACCTACTTACATCCATGTCGTCGTCTTCAGCCTCACCACTGTCATCATCCAGGCACCGCCTTCCTCATCCCTCTCATCTCATCTCAGCTCAATCACTCACCTCCACTGTAACTAAGAACCTGTCTTGTCTTGCTCTCCCTTTGCTCCGTATGCAGCCGGTGCCCTCGATTCGCCTGCCCGCCAACCAATTCCCCCACCCTCTGCCTTCTTTCAACACCATTGGCCTTATCTCTCGCGGGGTTCCATCGTTCCCTCCCTCCGACTTCGCTTTCGGCCTTGGTTGACGGCACGCTACCACCAAGTCGAGCCCAGCCCGGCTCAACTAAACGTCACCCCGCAATACACGTGTGTCCAGCTGCAGAACATTACGCATCCAACCCGCTTCAACCCGTTCCCAGATTCCTCAATCAATTGACACATCAACTTCCACATCCTCCCGGCCCCCGTATGTATCGATGGCATCTATTCATGGCTCGTGGAAAATGCCTCAACGCTGATTTGCTTGCTGCACCACATACTTGGTCACGGCCTAAAACGGGAGAACCCACCTCCATGTCAGCCATCTCGCCCAAAATGCCTCCCACACATATTGTGTTGGAGTAAAATTTTTCAAACAAGCAGCCCACACAAACTTACAGCTTTGAGCACGCCAATCTGTTGAACTGTCCGATTGAACACGGCGCGGTACTGTTCCAGATTCTGCTGCACCACGTCGTTGCGAGTCGAACGCCCCTCGCAGATTGCTTTCATCTGAACCTCCATCTGCCGATAGTTAGCGTATACACCCCTCTCTACACACTGCACTGCATACTGCCCAACCACACCTTACCTCTTTGCGCAAAAAGGGCTTGCTGAGGCTCGTCTCAAACCCAACATTGTCGTATCCCTCGATGAGTGCCACCCCCAAAGTAGTCGGAATGAATTCCTGAACTCCGCCGGCCGCTCCTCCGCCTGCGCCGCCGTTCTGAGGAGCACCACCACCTCGGCCTCCTCTTCCACCACCTGCTCTTCCTCTTCCTCGGCCTCGACCTCTGACTGCGCCATTGCCGCCATCACCCGCAGCACCTCCTCCTTTAGGCCTGGCGATCACGTATTCTCGTTCTTTGATCTTTGCAATGTGTTCAGCCATGGTCGCATCTGTGCCAATTCCATTGGCATCCATTAACGCGATAAGCTCTGGCTCTGTGAGATAGCCAGGAGCAGTCGTCTTGCCATCATGCATGGTTGCTTCTACAGGCTCAAAGGTCTCGCCAACCGTGTATTGCGGTAAACTTTGGCTGCTTTCCCATTTATCATATGGGTAGACGTCTAGGTAATTTCTTGCAATGACTCGCAGACCATGCGCGTGGAAGATCTCGCCCCCATACTCAATTTCAACGTCGGTGGCCTCGCCTACTGCGTCCTCAGAACAGCACGCTAGAAAACGACGGACCACAAACTCGTACACCCTCCGTTCATTTTCGTTAAGTTGCGTTGGGGTCACGTAGTTGACTGGATGGATTGGGGGGTGAGCTTTGTCGTTATTTCGGCCATTTCGTGGCTGATTGAAACCGCCATTCATCAAACCTTGTGCAAATTGGCCCCAGCGGTCATCTCCCTGCTGTCTCTGAATAAGTGCCCTGAGATCCATGCCGCTGTCAAACTGATCAGTTTCAGTACGTGGATAGCTGATCCATCCTTTGGTGTACAATGTTTCAGCGATGTTCATGACTTCCTGGGAGCTCATTCGTAGGAACCGAGATCCGTTCTTCTGGAGCTCCACTGTAGTTAGGGGCAACGGCTTCCACTTTTTTGTCGGCTTCTTCTGCATTTTGGTAACTCTTGCTCTTTTCACCAAGAGGCATCGCTCAAAAATGACAGTGACGGCCATTCTATCAAAAAGGTGGCCGCGCCGCCAAATGAACTTTACGTTGATGCCGTCTTTTTCGTGTGCCACTCTGATGTACCAAAACGGCTCTGGCACAAAGTTTCGGACACGAAGGTAGCGGTCCACAACGAATCCCAGCGTAGGAAACTGGCATGACCCGTAGCTGATTATTTTCTTCCGGTCGTCTCCTTGTGTAGGGATCATGTTTTGTAGAGCCAGCGTTTGCATACGAGTGAATGCTGCACCTAAGCGAAGATCAAGTTCTATCCTGGCTGCAACGGCATTTGCTTGAGCCTCATCCAGACGAATCGGGTTGGCTGCTGCTTGAACGATGTGTCTGAATACCTGGTTAGGAATTATGTGTTTCACATTCAGCAAAAGGGTGTACTCACGCTCTCTCGATGTTGCTGAATCTCGCTCTAAAGACTTGCATATTTGGGTTTGCTTTGAGAGCGATCCCGCGAATTTCAGAGCCTATGTGTTCGCCTTCGCGATCACAATCCGTCCAGATGAAGAGAATCGAGGCATATCTCGCTTGGGCTTCGATGTTGCTAGCCACGGCTTTCTTGTCCTAGGTTAAGAGATGAGTGGCGCTTCTGAATAAGACAGATGAAATCTCTATGAGCATACCTCTGCTATAAATGTCTGGATTGGAGCGTCGAAGAGCTCCAAAGGGTTACATGACTGCCATTTTCGATATCTTTCGTGGAAGTCTTGTGCTTGGATGTGGCCAGCGACGCAAGTGAAGGTCACAGAAGAGGGTCCCCAGCTGCGAAAGCTAAAGTCAAACTTGTAGTTTTTGACCCACTGGATTCCACGAACGTTTTCCTGCTCATTTCATTAGCTTTTACATGCCAGAAGAAGTGTGAGGCAGATCAACTATAGCCTTACAGCTCGGACCTGGCCGCCTAGATGGTTTGCAACCGCTTTTGCTATCGACGGCTTTTCGGCCACACACAAGATTCTGGCCATGCTGAGAGGCCAGCCTCCATGGAGTAGTAAAGACGTACCACTTGGGCTAAGGCAGCACTAGAGAAACGACACCCGATCATGTGAAGACGCGTCGGGGCTCAGAAGGCGCGTTCCGATCAACGTGCGACCCGTTCCGGTCAATTAAGCGACCCGATCACCAGGGCAGTAACGTGAGGTCATCGCCGCAACCCAGTCAGGTTCTTCACAGTCCCGGGAAACGCCAGTCCGCCCCAGCCCATAACGGGCTTCTTTTTAGTTGCCGCTCGCCAACTCTTCACAACAACTCCCTTTGACGACCACACAATGCTCGTCCCACGTCCCGCGTTGGAGGCAACCCTCCCCCTCGTTACCAAACTCCCCGACTGCGCCGACTTCTCCAAAACCGTCGAGCCGTATCTGCCTCAGCTCTACGACCTGCCGCAGAAGATATTTGATAATATCAGTGACTTCGAGGCCCTTCGAAGCATTTACATCTCCACGAATCCGCTCGTCATTGCCCTCGCGTTCTCGCTGTTCCTCAGCGGTCTCGTGCTCGTTGTCTCCGAGGCAAACAAGAACTACTCGCAGGTTGACAGGCTATGGAGCATCCTTCCCGTGATATACACTTGCCATTATGATCTTTGGGCGCATCTCAATGGCTTGCCGACGCATAAGGTGGATCATGTTATGGCTGTTAGCGTCATCTGGGGACTTCGATTGACCTTCAACTACTGGCGCAAAGGTGGATATTCCATCGGTTCCGAAGACTACAGATGGGCAATTGTCAAAGAAAAAATTGGCGCTGTGCCAATGTTCATCTTCAATGTCGTGTTCATCTCCCTGATCCAGAACGTAAGCCATTGAGCATCCTTTTTCCGCAAACACATCTGACCTATCGCAAAGCTCCTCCTTTTCTTTATCACGGCGCCAACTTACATTCTCCTCCTTACCTCGCGCATTGACGGCCACGAAATGACCGTCTACGATATTTGGTTCTCGAGAGGCATGTTTGTTCTCGTCCTCATTGAGTTCTACGCCGATCAGCAACAATGGAACTTCCACCAAGCCAAAGCTGAATACCAGCGCACAGCAAAAGTACCCCAAGGGTCCACTTACACGCGCGAACAACTTGACCGCGGCTTTGTCACGACTGGTCTCTGGAAGTTGTCGCGCCACCCGAATTTTGCTGCTGAGCAAGGTTTCTGGGTATTCCTATATCAATGGGCATGTTGCGAGTCTTACACTATCATGAACTACACCTTTGCCGGTGCGCTCTCCTATTTGTTTCTCTTCCAGGGAAGCACCTGGCTCACTGAGTTATTGAGCTCGCGCAAGTATCCCGAATACAAAATCTACCAGCAGCGCGTTAGCAAATTCCTGCCCAAGGCAAACACTAAGAGCATGGACGAGAAGGAGAAAGCTCCAGCAAAGCAGCACAGAAATGCCGAAAAACCAAAGAGCGCTGGAAAGTCGAAGAAGAAATGAATAGAGTTTGTCATAAGAGATTTACATGTAAGCTCGATTGCGGTGAACGACACGAGTTCTACTTGACAAATTTTCAAATAGTAGGCAGCATATAGAACGAGGATATCCCACTTTAGTATATAGTCTTATCATGGCTCACAGGGTGTTATTCACGGGGCCCATGTCTAGATAATACTTGCAATTTTCCAAACTTGATTTCAACACATGCATGCGTGGCTGTATCAAGTATGTCTGATAAATTCGCCGACTTAATGCAAACGTATCGAAACTCTCACGTCGGTGGCCCACAGTATTGCTTCAGACATCAAGATAATTGACTGGGAGTAAGTACATTTTTGTATTATGTACCGCGCCTGATCGGAAGCTCAACTGCGGAGCTCTCCCCGCAGCCCTGCCTCTACCTGCCTCGGGGGACTTTGGTTCCGAAAACAACGAATACGCTTCTCGTTATCCTTAGGGTCGTCAGTCATAAGCCGTGGTCTTATCAAGCGTAAAGTACATCATCAAGTGCCCCATTGCCATGACAACATAGTGCGAACGTGTGAGCTCCGGCCCTTTGAGGCCTTCAAAACTTTTGAACAAAAAGTATTGCGCTACTGCACGATTGGTATACGTATCCCCAGCAATCAGCGCCGAAATTATGCGCAAAGTCATCGGCACAGCAATAGATTCATCGTCATCTCGATAATCCCAGTATCCAAGGGCGTAGAATATGGGCATCAGCGCTATCGCTGGGGTCGACGATTTTTTTAGGTTCAGCTCAGGCAATTTATGAATCCAGTGAATCCAATCCATAAGCAGGGTTGCTTGGAAGAGAGGCTGTATGTATACTCCAGCCCCTTCATAGATTTGGGTGAAGATAAAGTACACTCCATGGAAATGTGCTGCTTTATAATTCGGATTGTAGTTGCTCAGTCGGAGCATGTAGAATGCTATGAGGGCACAAGCAACGCCGTTGCCCGTAGGCGTGCGAAAGAAGAGTTGCAGGGGTGATGCGCCATCGTCATCTTCGCGTTTGTGGTCTGAGATTTGGGGAGGTGTTTCCGGAATCTCCTTCCATATTATGCCCTTGAAGATTTGATCGAGGCCTGGAGGGGGTGGCAGCGGTCTGTTTACGATCGCACGGCACTTTGCCGTGAGGGTGTGATTAAGGGCCTGACAAGGACATTAATTCCGGGACTGAAGCTACGCGAATAGTTGAAAATTGACATACTTGCTCGTTCTGACACCATTCGTGATACTCTTTCGCAGAAGACCACAGACCCGTCATATATTGTCCAAAAGTCGGAATCACGACGACAATGCCAACCACGAGGCTGAAGAGCGCAACTTGGTATGTCCGCTCTTTTGAGAACCAGGACCACGCTGAGTGCAGAGCTGAGCCATTGTGGCTTTGGGGAGCATTCTGAGAAAGTGCGGTTACTGAAAGCTGTTCATGCTGCGCGAAGTCCTCTGATGGACGTCCTGGCGTATCTGCAGTTATTGGAGCTATATCTTGGATATCGTCTTCGAGAGTGTTCTGGACAATGCCTTCAGAGTTGAGTGTTTGTAGTGGAACTGGAGAGGACATGTCGACTCAGGTAAGAACTACAAGTGCCCGGTGATGACCTCACCGTGCCGCGGGGGGTAAATAATAAGTACAGAAAGTGCACACCGACTCAGCCTGATCGGAGTTGCCCTGTGAGGCTGTGACGAAGATCCCTTGAGAGGGGAACGGCAGAGGGTTGCTTGGAAATGTGGCGCACCCACAAGGCTGCAACAATTCAGTCGGTAGCCTTGTCCACACTGGAGTGGCCATCAAGGAAGGTATTTAGGTTATGGGCTGTTTTGTATATTATATTCGACTGTATTCCATTTTGAGTCCAGGCTCAGGCCATGTACACGCATCATACCAAGAACGAGGAACTTCGTTCCCCTATTTATACAGCATACTACTCCTCAGCCTCGTTGGCGGGGTCGTATTCGATAAGACTCATTATTCCACGGCCAACACCTCGAGATATACACCCAGGTGAGTTCTCTGGGGGCCATTGTACTCCAGTGACTACTCCCAGAGGAGGCCTCTGTGGGTGACTTCTTACAATAGACCAAAGGGCAGACAGGGCAATGAGCACCGGAAACAGCGCGCAGCATGCCATCAAAGTATAAAAGAGGAGCCCAATCACTGGCTGCAGAACGCCGTTGCCAACTAGTCGATTGAGTACAATGCCCACAAAGACAGCCATTACTATGACGTTTACAGTCGGGCTATTAGATCTCGGTAGAAGTTTATGTGCTTT
Organism: Acrocalymma vagum; assembly: GCA_028476805.1. Taxonomy (NCBI): domain Eukaryota; kingdom Fungi; phylum Ascomycota; class Dothideomycetes; order Pleosporales; family Acrocalymmaceae; genus Acrocalymma; species Acrocalymma vagum. The sequence continues at coordinate 114,806 of JAQGEP010000049.1, forward strand.
GAGCGGGAGTCTCGTCGTTCCGTCTCTCGCATACGCCTTCAGGGCTCGCGGGAACCGGGGTCTTAGAGTTGACAATACAGCTTGAACAGCCGAAGCGATCATGATGCTCGTCGCGGTTTGCAGAGGCATGTCCGGGTGATACGGTATCCAGAAGAGTCCCCAAAATGAGACCTCCCAGGTAGGCTTCTGCATTCGTGAAGTCGTCCAAAATGCAATGAGTGTGTTGATTATGAGCGGTAGCCAGGGTGCGACGAAATCTATCACATCGTCCGAGGGAGTGAAGCAAAGAAGCATAAGTTTAAACACCTCTTTCCAACCTTCTCTACCATTTTCCTCTTCATCGTCATCGTTCCCGCGCAATGGTCGTGACCGGGTAGCCATTGTATGTTCAAGGTAGAGTTCATGTAGGTGATCAGGCTGAGGGTCGTAAAAGTAAACCCTGGGTGCGCATGGAGCTAAACTCAATGTGATCTGAAGGCTGCTTGGGAAGGCACTCAGCTCTGGGAAATGATATGTACCAGACGTCTCTCATCTATGCTAGCTAACTTCAGTTACTATCAATGTCGTTTAGAAGCTTTCGGCAAGAAGAGGACGCATCCGAATGGTAGGAATCTCATGCATCCTATCCTATGACCTACTAGTTCGCCGCATTTTTACTGACCGTGTATTCAATGGCCTTGCTCTCTGTGGAGTTGGGCTCCAGTACGCAATGTATAAGGAGCAAATTCAATAATGCAATCATTCATCTTTCCTTATCAACATTATAACACAGAGATGAGCAAGATTTTACAGTCACTAGCCCACAAGGAAACAAAAGACCCTGATCAAATACATGGCAAGATAAAAAAAATGATCATCTCGGTACCACTGATATTCATTAGAGACGTATCAGAAATATGGGGTATCATTGTGTCATCAACAAATAAGAGTTTATCCAATGCGCGCTCAAAACCGCAGGAAATACATGCCCCGTATAGTAGGAGGAGTGATGTGGGGACCAACGCTGTAGCCACACCACTAGTGAAAGCTCAACTCGTCCTCACTCTCCTCTTCATCATCCACAATGCCGTCCCTAGCTCGAGGCCGTTGTTTCCTTCCTTGAAGATTCTTCAAAACTCTTGACCACGATGCTCTCTTCTCAACATGTACTGGTGTCTTGCTCAACTCATCATATTCGTCCCCCTGATCCGTTATACAGGATTCTGTATCCGAGGACTCGGTGTGACGCATTTGTGGGCTGCTCCTTCGACTATTTGTGGACAACCAAGAAGATCCCGAGTTTTGCTCGGAGTCAGAATCGTCGCTTGACGATTCCAGTATAGTGGGTATGTCTTGGTCGTATTCTACGCCCTGAGCGAGATGCTGACCACATTCAAGGGAGTTCCTCGAACGCTGAGAACGTAGTCGAGAAATGAGGGCCTTGATTTCTGTCCTTGTTCGACGAGCTCGTCGAGTTACTTGGCAAGTTTCTTCCAGCAACTCTGAGTGGGCTATATAGACATTTTCAGACGTGGTTAACCGGGTTCGCTTGACAGGAATGATGACCTTGGGAGATGCTTGACGGGTTCGCTTTCCAAGAGACGAATTGGAGATACCCGGTTTTTTCTTGATGGGCGACGAGTGTAGAACATGGTCCTCATCCCATTTCCAGGTTGAAAGCGCAGAAGTAGGCTCGTCATTGAGAATCCCCTGGGGTCGTTCATTTCCCGACAAGCTCTGTTCTACCTCTTCACTCTCAGACTGATCAGGTGTCGGCAGGAAAGTCAGAGCCCGAACTCGTTCTCGTGGCAGACGCTTCACAATTTGCCTTGAGAAAGGCGTGCAGGCGACCCATTCGCCAATGCCTTCTTCCCATCTAAATCCGCCGTTCGTGGGGGACTCATGCTTTTGCGGCGATTGCATAATGACCAGTCGGCCCTTCATGCGCATATTTTTCTCGATGTCACGAGCGAATGCCATGTGCTGAGAGTTAGAGGTATCGTTCGCAAACTCAATCGCCGATTCTAAAGCCAAGCGCTTGAGCGTCCAGAGCTTGTGAGGAAGGCGATATCCAGAAAGGGATAACAATGTCTGGACGAGGTGCTGCAGCTGGTCGAAACCGTCGTCTCTCCAGATTCGGCCAGTACCTCGTGCTGTAGACGTGATGATCAACGGAAGGGTTGACAGAATGCTTGACAGGGCAGTGTTGTTGAGAGAATACTGCACCCCAATCCAGCTAATACCGCCAAGTAAGACGGGAGTTTTGAGCGATAACATCGTGTGATGGGTGGAACACCCTCCAACTCTGATGAGGAAAGAGGAAAATACTGCCCAAATAGCTCGCTGTGCAAAAATTTGAACATCCTCCGGATCTGCGTCCAGGGTCTCCATGCTGTTGTCGATGTCTTGCTTCAGAAGTGCTATAACAAGAGCGTTCAAAGCCCAGCTGACGTTTTGCACAGTAACCTGCCCTGCCCCGTCGTCACGATTGTGATTCACGAGTGCTATGCTACACAAAACAGAGAATAAGCTTGAAAAAGTGGTGTCGAGCGCTTGTCGGAGTTCCCGTCTTGTCGATGGCTTGAGCTGTCTTGTGAGGGGATTGATTTCTCCGTCTTCGATCATTCTCTCGTCGGACAAACCCACACCTGCACATAAAGTAGTTTCAAGGAAATCAAACGCGGTATCAAATGTACGGCAATCTTTTTCGGATATAATTGGGATAAGACGAGCCCAGACTGGTCGCATGCATTCTGTTGCGAGCCACTCAAGGGGGAGAAGCTTCTGCGATACCATGTAATCGAGGATATTGTAGAGGAAACGATGACGGCCCGTGCGGTCTACAAAGGACTTGACCATGCTCATGTAGTCTGATCGGTGCTGGTCGAACATGTCGGCTTTGAGAGTAACAGGGACTGGTAGCGCATTCACCATGGGTAAGAAAACTTCCAGAAATTTCTCAGCTTCATCCCAAGCTGAAACATTCAAGCAATGTGCGACCAGGAGATGTACGGTTTCCAGGCCAAGAATTTCGTCCCTGACGGCATCACATATCAGGGATGTCCCATGAGCCCTGACGACCTGTTTGAATGAGCGCCATCCTTGCCCAGCACGCATCTCATATTGCGCCTCTAAGTGTAAATAGATCTCGTTCGAAATATCCCTATCGTCGTCATCGTCGTCTTCTGTCTTGTCAAGTTTCGCAAAGTGCTCCTCGAGTTCAACATATGCCGGTATCTTCCTCAAACAAGTTCCCATGAGGGATCGTGTGCCCTTCCATCTCTTCTCTTCCCCGGTAGTAGTTGCCTGCAAGAGATTCGCGTACGCTTCTGATAAACCCTTGACTAGCTTTTCGATATGAGACGGCATTTGCTTCTTGAGATTCTGTAGCCGTTCATTGCCAGCCAGCAATGGTCCCCTATTCTTTGTGTATTTCACAAGCGGTGAGCTGTGAAGCTGCGGACTTTCTGGAATTATTCCCCCGGTTCGCGCGATGAGGGGCGTGAACGCAATCTCTCCCGGACGATAAATTTTCCCGCTTTTCGGGCACATAGACTTCGTAGCTATTGTCTTTTTTGGTCTGCGTCCACCATATGTCTTCTTTCGGGCCGATGCTCCTTTTCCATCTGGCATCCAATCTGGGTCCTTCAGTTTCTCAAACCCTCGCGGATGCCGTGTTGGAACTGTGAAATTTGTGGTCTTGCGCGGTGAACCCTTGGTCGCGAAGACGGCTGATACATTTCTAGGCTCTTGATCAGTGGTTCGAGGCGCTTCTAGTTCTTTTTGGAGCTTTGCGAGTTTCGACGAGAGGGGTCGCAGTAGCCGGTTGCATCGCGTGGTTGTCCAAGGGAGGTCATCGGCGGTGGCCATGGTGATATGTGTCTAAATATGTTGCTCAATTCATAAGAGATACTAGTGCGACGCTAACTGCTGCTTCAAAACGATGCAAAAAGGCTGTACAGGCTGGAAAAATTGATGATAATGCTATCCGACTCCCAAAGTTGGTGTTTGTTTGTCTATAAACATCGGAGATCGGCGTTAACAGGCTTGGCGCACGCGAACCGCATTGGGCCCATCACGTGTGCTCTCACTCTTTCTCCTGGCTTTACTGCACGACTAGCACACAATTTGTTTATTTCTTTCGCCCTAGAGAACTAATCCTAAAAACCACATGTTCACACGACAAGTTACCTATGCATTGACGATAAAACTGTAGGAATCAGTAGTAGGCCTCAGATTATTATTGGAAGTGGGGAGCCCTTGTACCAATTAGGGAATTTGTTTCCCTCTCCGCACTTACAGGTCACCTACCAACTATACTACTGTAGAAGACACGGCGCGTAAGTGTCAAGTGTTTTGGTTGGCTAGGTTGATTGGAAACCGCTGCAGCGTTCCTCATCTTTGTGGAATGCAAGTCTACCTGACCAAACCCAGGCGTGGGCCGGCGGAATGCTCAAGTGCATGCAATCAGTCACACGTACGTAAAGTATATACTGAGTAGGTGGTGATACAAGATGGAAGTTAATTCTCTAGCCCATTCCGATGAAGCGACATTGTGCCGTCTTGTGACGTCTTTGCTACTCGTATTTGATTTCGTAGAAGTGGCCGAAGGAGTGTGGAGTAATTAACGTAACCGTTGCTGGGTGCCTAGTAAAATTGCCGCGCTATGGGGTCAGCCGTTTCATCACTCGGGCCAGTACGGATACACAGCGCGTAGAAAACAAACGTTCCGTAAAATTTGATTCGCCTTCTCCTTATGCATATTAGTTAGTTTGCATTTGGTTCTTCACGGTAGAGTGAGCAGCAAAGTTGTAAGAATATTTATCGCCACCATGCTTACTGCTTGTTCGAGGGGGGGTGGTTCTTTAAGGCTCTCCTTCAAGGCCTCCTAACCTTCGCGTATCGCCGCGAGAAGGGGTAAGCTATTGTACCACGTTAGTGGCGTTGATGACCGTCGATCATTATGCTGATGGCGCAAAAGAGATGCGCTGATTCGTGTAAGAAGCGAGATGGGGAGAGGAGCCGAAAACGAGGCCAGGAGATTAGGACAAGACGGCTCTTACGACAATTGGGTAGGCGGGGCCGCGTAGCATGAAATTCGAAGAACTTACAAGAAAAACGACGGTCTTATGCGTGAAAAGGGGAAGATTACGACGAGCCTGGCCGATCATGCCAAAAAAAAAAAAAATTAGGTAGAAAATAGGCACTGTAATCATTAGCAGCAAGCACTCATGAGTAGCAAGGCGGAACGGACTTGGGTGCATTGCGATCTTCACCTGACAGGCTTGTGAGACCGCTCCAAATCCAAAGGCCCTCACATCAGCCCGTGACTACCGAGAGACACCACCGATGAGCGATCCATAGTGCTGTTGACTGAGGCTGTAACAAACAAACCAAACCGACAACCAGTCGCTCGGACATATATTAGATGGCAGATTTTCATAGCAGTTCCGATAAGGCACGCCACTGGCTCCCGCACGCCATCGAAACGCCGAGCGTTGAGCATGTTTAACATTGCGGTCATCTGCATGAAACAACGTTTAACCCTGCCCATTTTCGCCTCAGCCCACCGTGCAAGTTTCAACCGCCGTTGTCCATTTTGCGGCGCTTCGGTTCTTCTTTCCCGCCTGTTTGATTCTGTTGTTGCTAGAGGAAGCAGGTATCGCAAAAATGACACCACCTTTCCAATGCATGAAGGCGCTGGTTAGAGGTTGCGCACTAATCAACTCTTGCTGTCGCAGGTGCAGATGTATCGAGTACTTACATTGGTTAGGGAAAGTAAGAGGACGTGCATGGAGCCGAGCGCCACAGTGTCACTCATCCTAGGACTTCGACAGGATTTTGGCAAGCTCGCTAAAGCTTCTGTCAAATGATCCTACCCACTGGCATTTTATCTTTGGCCTGCAGAGGCGCACAGGCTAAAATAAATTGCTTCCGGCCCATGACTGGGATTCTGCTCAGAGGCTATGTGTGTGACTTCCTTGCGGAGAAATGAATTTGCGGGCAGGATGGGTAATAGTATCCTCGCATATACTCCCCCCCCCGCCCCCCCAGCCATGACTTCGCCGTTGTTTGTGGTATAGTCTACATGGTTGCATACTTACACTCCGCGTCGTATGTAGAAAGAACACCTGACAAAGTGCTTTTCCTAAGACTGACTAAAACACTGGAGTATTGGAAGAGTGACGTAGCTAGCCATTTTAGACATGTATCCGCTGCAGCAGCACACCATCTCGCGTCGTGCAAAAATGAAAAAGTATCGTGGTATCACAATGTATTCGGGTCGTTTAAGCAAGTAGGATGCGATCTGAAAAAGGTGCAGAACGCCATCCGGACATAACCAAGATTTGTAAATGAAAACAATTTCGTATACTTCAGACCTTCACGCAAATCTGCATGACTGTGCTAATACGGTGGGAGTTGCTGCGCTGGCTTTACGGCCTCTTGCGTCGGCCTAGTAACCGTGCAACGTTGGTCAATACTTGTAGTTGTGCTGGCAGGGAGGCCTTCGGACTCCACGGAATGTCAATGTCTCCGTTATCAAGGAAACACAGTCTGCCCCAAGACGGCGGGTCTAGCGAGACTGTGGTCGGATGATGGAGGTTATGGAATGTGCCATGATCCGTGCCACAGTATCTTCCAGCAACTGGGCAACCGGGCTCAGATGGAGAACCTCAAGGATGAAGTGCAGGATGGGAGCGGTTTGAGTGCATAGCAAAGAGCAAGTTCTAGCGGCCAAACAAAAGGCTTCGGACACACGTGGGAGTAGGGTCAATGCATGTCCTGGGCCACCGTCGTATGCCGTTTCAGGTCTAGAAGTACGTGGCACGCTCAGGAGTTGTCATAGGTTAAGTGTCCTACGATTATTGAGCGCCAGCTGCTGCCGTTGGAGCAGAAGAATGGGGGCATTCCGTTAACGAAGAGCAGTAATTGTAGGTGATGCTGGTAGCAGTGGAGGCGTTTGCTGTAGGTGCAATTGAGATGGAAAGTTTACTCGTGTACTTTGGCGATATTCACCGCATTCGGGCGTGCGCGGCGGCAAGTGCCACCCAATCCGCAGACGGATTCAATGGGCCGGGGACACGACAGCAGATTGATGAGCAGGCGTATATTTGGGGTGTTAGTAGGTGGCAGCGCGGTTGGGAGCTGCGAGGGCAGGAGAGGTGGAGGCATCGGAACGCGTGTTTGCAAGGACAGGAGCAACAAAAACTTCAGGAACGGCTGGTTTTAGCGGACGCCGTCGAGGAAGGAACAGCCCACCGGACAGAACAGCAGCAGCAGGAGCAGCGCAGAGGAAGGCAGGCGCCCCTAGAAGCTGCGTCATCAACACCGTCAACAGTCAACACCATCGACGCTGGCGGCTCACGGTCCATTTTTTTCTTCACCAGTCACCTCCCACCACTCACCACTCACCACTCATCACCACTCCCCTCCGCCACCCCAGTGAATACCCAGCATCCATCCCCCCAGGCTCCCCAAGCTTCGAGGCCCATCTTTCGGAGCAGGTGAAACCGCCATGCGCAAAGGCTCCTCGTCGCCTGGCAAGCGGCGCGGACGCCTGCCGAATCGAGTGCTCTGATGCACGCCGGCTGGCCCACTTTTTCTCTCCACCCCTGGCCGAGTGCCCGCCCTCCATCCGCCAATCAAGGCCACTTGCGGCCTGAGACAATCAAACCTGTAGTCTTCTACGGCTCCCTTTCTAACCCGCTCAACCCACTCTTCCTGAGGCCTTCCTCTCGCCGCCGCCCTCTTCACTACTTACTTACTACCTTGCCCAAGTCGCTCATTTTTGCCGCCTATATTCACTTCTCCCTTCGCTTCTTCTGCCGCTGCTGTGCGTTCCAGTCTCTCACTTTCCCCGCCGGCTTTTCAATCTTCAACCCTGGTGGACCATTTGACTGCAGAGCCTATCACCACTATCCTTTTTTTCCTGCCTTTTTCTCCGACCCAGGTCAGCTGCGCCGTGACCTCGCCCTTGCGTGCTCCTCCATATTAACTCACCCACCTTGTCCGTCGACGACGCTGTCAATACTTTCCACCGCGGCCATCTGCCCTTGTGTGCCATCTCGCAACCCCAGTCGCCTGAGCGAGCCGTATTGCCAAAGTGGAACGGGTCACGAAGCAATCACCACAACCGACCGCAGCCCTGGCTTCTTAACGGACTTCACGTATTCGCAAGTCCGCTCTCAACTGGCCTACACCCTACTCAAATCTGCCTGTTGCTGGTCAAGGTAGATACACTCGCTACATATTTGTCAAACCTCTCCTGGTCTAGCGTCCTACCACCACAACACCTCTCCACCCTGGATTGATAAAGAAAGATCTTCTCGGCCTTTTCTCTCTGCGGTACAGTCGAAGAAGCTCAAGATCTAGTCTCCTCCTTGGAGCACTGATTACCAACCAAGAGCCACTAGTACTTGTCTTTAACATCCACCATCACCTGCCATGGCCTTCACCCAAGAGTCCGCCAACATGTTGCGGAGCCTTGTCGCAAGAGCTGGAGGAGGACACGATAAAGGGCCTACGCCTGCCGATTTCGACAATGTCGACGTTCAGCACTATCTCGGACGCATCTGGTGGATATTCGTCGCTGTCTTCACCCTCTACCAGGTGATCCTCTTCTTCGTCCGCTACGTCCGTACCGTGTCATGCCTCAGCAACGAAACTCAGAGGTATTTTGCAACTCCTAGCTATGCCTATGCCTGGTTCAAGAGAAATTGCTTGGATGCACCGCTCTTTCGCACTCGCCACCACCGTGAATTCAAGCTGTCTTCCGCAATCAACATTGGCACTCTCCCTAGTCGTCTCCAGACCTTTTTCCTTGTTGGCTACTTTGCGACCAATGTAGGATTCCTTTTCTGGAGAATTGACTACAGCCAGAAGCAATCTGTTGTTCTGAGCACCCTCGTCAGCCGTACTGGTATCATGGCTGTCATGAACATGATTCCCCTTTTCCTGCTTGCCGGTCGCAACAACCCCATTATCCAGCTCACTGGAATCTCCTTTGATACCATGAATCTTATCCACCGTTGGTTTGGACGTATCACCATTCTTGAGGCCATCGCCCACACTATCTGCTGGATGGTAAACAAGGTCAACACAAGTAAGTCTTTTTTGAAAGACCCTCCAAAGGTCTAAAAGCTAATGTCACGACAGAGGGGTGGGCTGCTGTCAAAGGCTCGATTACTGGATCTGAATTCATCATGACTGGCTTTATTGTAAGACACCCAGAGCCTTCCTGTTTAGAACATCACTAAATGTCTTTTAGGGCGCTTGTGCTTTCACCTTCCTTCTCTTTCAATCGCCTTCTCCAGTCAGGCATTCGTTCTACGAGGTCTTTCTGCACGGGCACATTATCGCGGCTGCAATTGCGGTTGGCGGAGTTTGGGTCCATCTGAAGGAACGCCCTCAGCAGCTCATGATGTACGGCGTGGTTGCCTTGTGGGTCTTTGAGGTACGTTTATTAGTTAATTCGCCCACCGAGTCCAATTCTGACTGTGAACTAGCGTGTTCTCCGTTTCGCCCGCCTTGTTATGCGCAACATCGGAAATGGCGGTACCAAGGCTGAGGTTGAGGTACTTCCAGGCGATGCGCTTCGCGTCACAGTCCGCATGGCCCGGCCCTGGAAATTCCAACCTGGCCAGCATGCATACCTCTACATGCCATCCGTTGGTCTCTGGACTAATCACCCCTTTTCCCTTGCCTGGAGTGAGGAAGAGGAAGACCTCAACCGGACTAACATGATGGTCGACGAGAAGGGCCTTCCAATGAACCGCCAAGACATCTTGGAGATGCAAAAAACGAGCATGTCCTTCATTGTGCGACGCAGAACTGGTTTCACCGATAAGCTGTTCAAGAAAGCCGACCTGTCTGCTGCCGGCAAATTCACAACCTCTGCATTTGTGGAGGGTCCGTATGGTAAGTGCCGAAGCTTGTTTCTCCAGACTTTCGCAATCTATTTTGAATGATTAAATTTTATATAATCACAACCTCGATCCATGCTAACGTCATATTGCAGGTGGCGAAGATCTTAGCTCGTATGGCACTGTCATGCTCTGGGCTGCTGGTATTGGTATCACCCACCAAGTGCCTCACGTGCGCGACATTGTTGCTGGCTATGCCAACGGCACCATCGCAACCCGTCGTCTTACTCTTGTATGGATCATCCAGTCCCCCGAGCACCTTGAGTGGATCCGAACATGGATGACCCACATTCTGGCCATGCCTCGCCGCCGCGAGATCCTCAAGATCCTTCTCTTTGTCACTCGTCCTAGGAGCACAAAGGAAATCCACTCCCCATCCTCCAGTGTACAGATGTTCCCTGGTAGGCCCAATGTTCAGGCTCTCATCGATCAAGAGATGCAAGAGGGCATTGGTGCTGCCTGTGTCTCAACCTGCGGTACTGGGTCGTTGGCCGATGAGCTGCGCCGCTCGGTCCGTAACCGCGAGATGCAATGGAACGTTGATTTCCGCGAGGAGTCTTTCTCATGGTAGAAAAGAACCTTGCTCGCGCTGCTGGTTAACTCTCCTGTCTGTTTACCACAGACCGCACATAGTGATGACTACTTCACGACTGGCTTCTCTCTCTCTGTCAGCCATTGCCTGCTATATTATTGCTTTTGCTGACTGGTTATATTTGGGTATGCTCAGGAATTAATGGAGCTGCTACCTTTCTTGCCTTCCCTTCTCTGTACACACTTCTTTTCTTTTGATCGGCCTCGACTGGCGATCATCTCTTTTTTTCTTTCACTCTCTACCGACACACTCTTAGTCTTGCGGCTGCAAGTGGGGTTAAAAAGGAATATGGGCTTGGTTACAAGAGCGCGCCTAGATAGAATTGGCTCAATGTCAAACATCGTCACCACGTCACATTGCTTTTCTTTGTCTCTTTGATTTTCTCGTAATGATGCGGGTTGATAGTGTAAGTGGTGGCTGACCACACACACACACTTTGGTGTTGGGCATCATCATTGTGTAGAGATTGGGTATTCACCAGACTAGAGGCTGTCTTGGGGGACAGCAATACCATCGTACTACCATGCTCTTGTTCCTTCCTCTTCTGGCGCACGTGTGAATGATGCAGCAGGAAAGCCACATTGCGCCTGCCTCAAACAGCAGTCCGACAACGACCAACGCAGCAAGGCCACCGCCTCGCTTCCATCGCTTGCGTCTTGCGTCTTGCGTCTTGCATTGCTCCATCAACTGTACCCTCGCACTACTAACCTTGATCCCATTGTCCGAGTGTAGACAATAGGGATAAAAATCGTACGAAGCCCAGAGAATTGGGCGAGCGCATTGGTTTCAGTGTGGTTTTGTGTGCTTGCAAAGATGTCTCAGGCATACAAGGCAACATTACGCATACCAAACCTCAAAAATTGCAGGAAAGTCCAAGAGAAAACAAAATAGATGGTTCAGAGATTGGTACGAAATTTCTTCATTCTCTAGCAAGTGATGCGGGTTGAGAGGGCAGCTAAGCTTAGGGGCGCTTCGAGCATCAGTCTCGCTGCGCCAATCTTTCCAGTATACTTTTACTAGATGGTATAGCACCTCGACTAGATGCTCGTGCTCGTGTAGAGTTTGCCTGGTTCCTTTGGCCAAACTATTGGTTCACAGCCCCCCCCCCCCCCCGAGAAGGCAATGTTCACATGGGCGGCGCAGCACCGCATCGCAAATGAACTATCTCTCGATCATGGATTCGCGCAACGTGCTTGGCCTGGCCCTTTGGTAGAGTTCCCTTGGAAGCAATTTGGAGGTTGAGGGGCAAACCACTACCTTTTTTGATCAGCGCTAAGATCACTTTCGGCACTGGGGAGCATGAGAAGATCCCCTTTGGCGTGTTTATTGCGCTTACTTGGTCGTTCCCTGTGTTGTGGTGCTGGTTTATTCTCCGCTTTCCAGTCGTTGAGCACGCTCTGTGGGGAGCCGGGATCCTCCACTGCACATCTCTCCAATGAGTAGAGCCAGGAGCCGGCTGAATGAGTGTGGGTAATACTCTACTGGTTCGAGTTCACGTCCTGTTTGGACGGCGTGTCGCCGCAGCAATGGGATGCGGTTCTCTCATCTTTGGTCTAGATGTAGTCACGTCCTTGGCCTCATATCTTTGGATTAGTTTGTGAAGCTTATGATATTTGAGCTCTTGAGCTTGGCGATCTCTTTCCCTCTGGCTGGAACAGATGTGGTTTTCCAAGATTAAATAAGATTGGTGGCGGCTTTTACAATATTTTGTTCGTCCTCGTAGATGGAGAGATCGGTAGGAGTAACATCACTTCTACTCTCTGCGATCCTCCTTGTAATCACGATCAAGGTAGTTCCATGAACAGTGTTTGATCCTGAAATTCTCGGAAATACGGATGACACTCTTGCATTCTAATCACTATTGCCCTCCTTGCTGCCAGTTCACCTTGCGGTTGTTTGGGGACCGTTCTGCTTCACGATTCATGATAGGCTTCACACCACATTCTTCCACCGGCTACTTCTGCGTGGCCCCAGCATTATTCTCTGCAGCAAACTCCAGAAGCTTGCATATCTCCTAGCTAAACCGTGGCCGTTTAGATCTTGCGGGTGCTTCCGTGTCAATCTGGGCTGCTGCAGAAAAGCGAGAAACTGAGTTGGGCTTCTAGACTCCGGCTTCAACTCGAATTAGAACGGCGCGATCGCGGTCCTTGGCTCTGCTAGAGTACTTGCCTTTGATGTTGTGTTGCTCTGTTGCATAAGCTGGGTCCTTTGAGCGGCTCCTTCCATCTCGTGTACAAGGTGCGAAATTGTAGCAGGACTCCGCTACACGAAGTCCGCTATCGACCTCAAGGAGATATCGTTGATGTCAAGTCGTAGTTTACTTCAGTTCAGGGCTCGGTGGACGTATTTCTGTTGGTGTGGAATCGCACTCAGAGCTGTTGTGGATGTACGAAGTCCGTTGATCGACATTCGTATCTCGCCGAACCACGGAAACCATCTTGGAGACATCGCTGGTAATGCGGCTCACCTCAGTCCGTGAAATTGCCTTGGCTTCGATCACTAGGTTGCTCCTGCCATCCTCGCGTGCCTTATGACTCCATGTACTATCTCTTTCCTGTCGATGGCCTCAAAGTGGATGTCACCGGTACAAGGCCGCAATCAGACCATCTGAGAGCATTATTCAGGTATTTGTCACCACCCCTCACATCAATTGTCCCACAATACTACCACGAAATAATGCCACGAGCCCATCTCGACCGATCATGAGGACGCTCCTTGCCTTTATCCAATTCTGCCGCAAAGTCTGGACTTCTAGGGTTGCTAAGCTGCGAGTGGTCCGCTTGAGCCTCCGGCGCACGACATGGGTGTATAAAATTACTTGGTGCCGCAACGGCGCCGGTATTTGAACACGTTTATGGGGCAAACTGGCAACCAAACCTGGAATGACAGCTCAAGGGTGAGCGGTAGCGAACAGGATATGCCGTGCAAAAGCTGCGGAGGGTAATATGAATAAACGACTTTGTGGGGAAGATGCATTGGCATCTCTTGCTAGTGTGGCTTATCGGCCTGCAGCGCAAGCAGGCAAGGGATGCATGCACTACTGTACTGTTGTCCATGTACCGTATATTAAAGAAAAATTTAGCGGGCTGAACTATTTGGAAAACTACACGGGATGCAGTGCTCCCTTAGACGTCATATCAACTACTGCGGCCGTCGAGTCACGATGCCAGCGGAATGCTCTGTTGACGCCCGACGGCACTACGGATGTCTGAGCAGAACGTCCTATCACCGCATCGCCGTATACGGCGAAGGACAATAGGCGAGCATGCAATGCAGCACTGTCATGCAGACAGCTCCGAAACTTCGAGAAACGACGTGGCTCATGACAGGACAGGACAGGCGCTGAAGCAGGAAGTAGGGTTGCATGAAGCGAACCATGGTCCCCCTTCTGTCACTCTGGCTCCAGTGACTGTCCCTTGCTGGGCTGAAATGGCGTATGTCTCTAGCGAGGGTGTATTGTCTATTCAAGATCTTGACATAATTGGAAAGTCAAAGTGTATGACCTTGAGGCGAGATGCTTGTGGTCATTGACAGTGGTACTCAGGACGAGCCACTTTTTACGTGCAGATGAAGCTATTTCACCAGCTCAGGTAGCGATGCAGTTGTTAGCCAGTTATATCTCATCCTTTGGAGCAGGTGCATATCCGGAGAATATTCAACTGCAAAAGACGTACGATGGCCATCCGGATCTAGATGCCGTTCGGTAAGAGCTGCTCCTTTGTTAGCGACCACTAGCAAGAGACAGAGCAAGGTCGTAATCTGGATCACGTCTTCAAGATGCCCAGTCATAGTTAACTGTTGACAATTGGGTGTAAGCACCCCAATCCATCGCGAGGGGTCGGCGGAAGGGGTTGTTGTGGCATAAGTGCTGAAACAGTTATTTTGGAATGGAAGGAACTACGACCCTAAAATGACCTTTTGATCTCTTGGAAAACAAAATTCTTTACTATCTTCAACACTGAGAAATGTGCAAGCTTTTTTCTAGCACCGCTACATTGATCTCTTAGAGATCGTGTCATGCCCAGTAATGAATGGGATGATGGATGAAAGAAAGAACGGAAAGAACGACATTGCACACTTTCGCCGCAATTCCAACACTGTATCGATTACTCTTTGAGCAAAAGAACTGCCCATATGGCCACTATCCGAACCCTTTGTGTTAACCTCAATCGCGGCTCACTCCTTCATTGGCTCATTACACCGCTATTGTCGACTTGGTACTAACTTGTTTTCATCTAGTCTTAAAAGGTATGTTTGTGGAACTATACATCAAATTGTGTTAACTGATTCTTCACTGAGCAGAAGGTTGTACTTATTCATGATATTCTCTTCCGAACTTGCCCCTGCGTCGTCCGCGAAACGCCGTCACTCTCACCTCCCTCACGCTTTCCTGATACAGACAGTGCTCTCCATAACGACCTCCGCTCCACCCGTCGTAGCTGCCGTGGTTAGGCTATGACGCTCTAGAATTGATAACATCGATGCCTATGGCACTAGACTCCCCTTCCATCCTCTGTGATTTGGGCGTTGAACGAGGCTTCTCCCATATCCGCAGGCGACACATATACTGCTGATGGAGATTTCAGGCAGTGTGGCTTCTACTGGCCCCAAAGCGATCAAATGAGGACAAAATGATTTGGAGAAGTAGTTATGCAGGAAATGGAAGCAAATGCTTCTAATCATTCTGTCCTTCGTGAACTTTTTCCTATTCTAATCATCCATTCCTGAATCTTTACCAAATCCATCTATATGTGTTGCCATGCGGTATCCGTTATGCATTACTTGGGGCAGAAAAACGCAAGCAGCGCCCATAGTCGAGACTTGGCCTTTGCGTGTCAGGTTGTTTGCTCAGGACTGTGCGAGTTGATGCCCTCTTCCATCGCATAACGGTCCTGTATTCCTTTCCAGCCTCTTCGAACAACATCTGCCATGACTCCAGCTCCGCCCAGTTTCTTGAGTGCTTCCTCAATCGGCACTAGATGGCTCTCATACTCGGCTTCCTCTTCATCGACACCAGTTCCTTGGTGGCGAATGGGCTCATATCCTTCTGGCTCAAGTTTTACTCTGTCGCTGAGCTTCAAGTCCCTTGGGTACGGTGGAGGGGCTTTGTAGGGCTCGTCGGGTCTTGATCTCAATTCTTCTTCTAGGGCTGGGGGTAATGTCTCAGCAATATACCAGTAAAGGAGGTACTGCTTTGAAGCGTAACCCACTGGTGCTAACTGAATCCATACCGCTTCGGCAGTAAGCGGTGGAGCCAGAATACGCGGGTGAGGTTGTGGTTGGAGATGCTTTATAGGGAGGGGTAGGAGTCGATTGCGGTAACCAGACTGAATTGATTACAGTTAGCAAAGAGATAAGAACCGCACTAGCAGTGATTCTGGACCGAACTGAGATGTCGTCGTACCTCTTCATAACCTTCGCGCTCCGCTCCTCGTCCACTCTCTTCCCCAGCATCACGCCTGCCCTTGGGTAGAAAGTAGTATTTTCTTCCACGGTGGTACGCGCTGCATATCACAACTCTCTCTGAAGCAAGATGGAAAATAGCAACGCCGCCACCAACCACAAAGTCCTCGGAGGCAAACTGGGCGATAGTAGCCGGAAAGGTAGACTTGGGCGAGGCAGCCGACATTCCAGTGATGAATTCGTTGCGAAGCTATCTATGGTATGAGAGTACTGGCCGGGAACACTGCAGTGATGCAGAATTCAATACTGCTAGTTTAGGACAAATGATCACCGTAAAACACCTCCGTGTGGGTTTTATAGCAAAAGGGTAAGCAAGTAAATATTGAATGCAATATGAATGTCAGAAAAGGGCGCAGGGCGGTGTAATTGATGATATTTATAGATTTCTGTCTTTTTGTCGTTGCCTACGCAAGTTTGAAGAGGCTGGAGGGCAACTGATTCCATTGGCTCAGTGGACTCGCATGTGTCGCATTCCTGCTTCCCGTAGGCTTCTTGGCGCGCGTCACTGCCCAACCATACAAAACTCGCCTTCCCAAAATGGCAATTATAAGGTCTACAATTATTACCTAAACAGTAGGATTGAGAGCTTCTGAGTTCATGTAATAACTGCTTTCTCTCAAATCCTTCTCTACTGCCATTTTCCTTGCAATGGGAGGTTAGCAGCATAAACACAAAGTGTGACGACAACGTTTCTCACGACCCTAATCCACAGGATTGTATGGGAGAAAACTGTTGGGGAAAGCCTTCTTTGGAAGAAATAGTTCCAAAAATTTTATGTAAGCGTATTCTCTTTGGAGGCGATAAAATTAGAGAAGCTTTATGGCTTTCAAGAGAGGTCTGGTGGCGTTGAAAACCGCACTTATTTCCCGACTTCTCCGCGGCATGAGAGAGCATCACATGACCAATCCATTCACGTCTCCCACATAGCGGGTTTTAACGTCTCCGGGATATGTGAACAAGCTCTAGCTACAGTGGGCACAAGCTGCGAAGCCAAGATCCCAAGAGAAACAAGACTGATTGTGCATGAGACAAGCCTTGTTTCTAATGCCGCACGCTGAGGCCAAGCGAGTCAACAACAGTCCAAGAAATGTCACTGAAGGCGACGGCATGGCATTGAAGGCAGAATGATAGTATTTGTGTAGCCTATGTATGAGGTTTAACAAAGAATGTAAGGTTATATTTTGTTATAGTAGAGGTAGAGAACGTGTTTTCCACTGTTCTGTCCTGGAGATGTCGACCGAATTAATTTCTAGCAGATACCTTTTACTCATTGCCTGCAACAGTTGCCTCGCCGTTGGATGCAATGTTGATACCGTTCTCGCCACCAACAGAGGTGCTACCATCAGTGCCTTTCGTGATACCAAGGTTCCCACCCAAGTTCTGTGCGTTGCCGCTCTGGTCGAGAGTGATACCAGCTTCCTCGGAGAACCGCTCGGATTCCTCAGTTGCTTTGACCCCGTTAGATTTCTCACCCTCGGCAGCCGCAGCTTCGCCTTTTGCTTGCTGGGCCTCCTGCTGAGCTTCTTGCTTTGCGGCCTCACCCTCAGCACGTCCAGGCTGATTCTCCGTTCCTGCACCTGCACCCGCCTCAGCTTCTTGGGCTTGCTGACCTTCCGCCGCAGGAGCTTCCTTTGCAGGCTCTTCTGCAGCGGGAGATTCGCCTGCTCGTTGACCTTCTGCAGCTGGAGCCTCTGCGGCGGGAGCTTCGCCTTCTCGCTGGCCCTCTGCAGGTTGCTGAGCCTCTTGTGACTGCTGGCCCTCTGCGGGTTGTTGGCCCTCTGCGGGTTGTTGGCCCTCTGCAGGTCGTTCCCCTTCTTGAGGTTGCTGGCCCTCTTGAGGTTGAGCTTGTTGCGGTTGTTGGCCTTCTCTTTGGCCTTGACCGGCTTCCAGTTGACCTTGCTGTTGATTACCACCACCAAGATTGATGCCATTGCCTGTGATCCCTCCGCCAGGTCCACCAAGAGTCAATCCCCCGATAGTCAAACCACCACCGCCGCCGCCGCCGCCCTGCCGTTGTCCTTCGTTCTGTCTCTGGCCTTCGTTCTGCCTTTGGCCTTCTGTTGTTGTGCCATTACCTCCACCAAGTTTGAGTCCACCAATCTCTATTTGGCGTTTTTCAATAGTGGCATGATTGGCGCGAGCAGAGAGTGAGCCCTATGACACAATTTAGTATACAAGGTAGACACGAAAGACGGGAGTGGTGATGTGCAGGAGATTCGACATACCGTCCATCTACGAGCAGGAGTTTCGGCCAAAGAAACACTAGAAAAGGCCAAGATGGCAAGTACTGCTTCTGGAGAAAGTCTCATAGCGAATTGCAAAAGTTATAAAAGTGTACTAAGAAATATGCTGTCCTGCAGACTATAGAATCGAATGAAGCAGAAAGGGAACAAGGAAAGAATTGCTGGAGTCACAAAGAAAATGAACGAGTTAACTCTGGAAGCCAAGTCGATGCCGGTCTCTGCCATTCCTTTTGAAAGATTGCTTGACTACTTGACGGCGCGGCGATACGTACCGCGTGCATAACGCAACAATTGTAGAACGCTTGGCTGTCTGGGCTGTCTTGGCTGGAGAGGTGTACTCGTTTTAAGGGCGCCTGCGAATGACAGCTCTTGATTCTGGGGATGGTGTAGCCCTTGGTGTTGCGGAAAGGTCGCAGATGTAGCAGGTCCCCATGCTGTTTCATCGGCCCGAACCAGACAGAGGCAAGAACCACGCACATCATACCAAACGAGGCTGTACACCGCATATTCCTAGAGTGCGTGAACGGTCGACCACCTAATAGCTCTAAGACTGTTAGCAGAAAATGGCTTTATCAGAGGTCGTCCCTATGAAGAACGGGGCGCCACTCTAGGATCCACGAGGGGCGGTTAGTTGGTTGTCGGGCCACATTTGCGAGACAAGCCAGCACGCGTGTACGTACTTGGCCTTTTTACTTGGAGACATCGCCCGCAGGCTGTTGTTTCTATCGTCTGGTAGCCAAGAAATCCGATCGGAAGTAGAGTCTCGCCGCTTGCTCTATTCGCGACCAGCAGAAGAAAGTGGCTGACGACGGATTGGCCGAGGATATGAGAGCTTTGATCTCCCATCCGTGCCTTCTGTATGCTGAAAGCTCTCTACATGTCCCCAGAGCCTTCTTGAGCAAGCGTTTAGCAGGCGCTTGGCCAATGACAAAGTTTGGTGGGCCGCAACTTCTGAGAGTGGCTTGCTGCTCTGTCGCCTTTAGCTAATTTTTCTGATTCATTCGGGGCTTAGGATCGGGGATGAACACGCAGTCCACGGATCTGGCTATATCGTAGGCTGCCCAGCTTTTCGATGCGGCCGGGGTCTGCTGTCTAATAGGTAGGCTTGTGTTGCCAACAAAGGCTTATCTACACACCGGATGGCAAACATTCCGATCGAAGCCTAAGCGGAATCTTCCTCAGCCTACCCTACAGCGACAGTTAAGGAGCCTGGCTACAACTGCGTTGTTTCCTGGTGAGAGGATGGTCGTACTTGGCGTGTGGTTCGCTGGCGTCGACGAAAGCTGGAAAACTACAGATGTGATCTCTTCTTCACGCCCCCTCAGCGAAATGCGCCTCGACGTGATGAGCGACGGCTGCCTCGTCTCCCTCAAAAGTACCACAAACCGGACAGATTGCCAATTGCCCTCCCTCCTCGCTCTTCGGTGCTAGTCTCTCCCCAGCCTGGCCACCCCATCCTCTCTGTTCCTCATGCTTCTTATCAGCTTCCTCAAGCGCAGCAAAGTACCCCAAATTGCTTGCTTTGTTCTTATCCTCGTCATAAAAATACTCATCATCCTCTCTGATATCTCTTTCATGTCTAAAACCTCGCCTCCGCCCTCCTCTTCCGTGTGACGCATTTGCGCCCACGCTGGTAATCCCACCACTTTCCCCATTCCGCCCCAACCCTGCATCCGCACCACCGACTAAGTCTTCGCCATGCTGGCCCTCGGGCTCAGATACAAGTGCTTGTACACGGCCTACTCTTCCATCACGTAGTCGAACCTTGACGCCTCGTGGGTGGTCCCCACGCGTCAGCAGCTCAGCCACAATACCTGTTACCTGCCGGCCTGTGGGCTGGTCCTGCTTAAGTATTATAGAGACACCGTGGCCAACGGTGATTGATGAGTATGCCGGGACGGGCGTGTATGACGGTGGAGGTCTTGGTGGCCTGGAGGAATTTGACTGATGGCGAGGATTGTGCGAAAAGCCAGACTGTGACGGGTTGGAATTATTACCACCACCTCGGCGGGGTTGTCGATTTGGCCTTCGCGGTTTTTGCATCCTCTTGTTTTGATCCCAGGCTTGGTTAAAGAGAGGCGAGACGCGAATATGTGATCTGATTCTGGGGACTTGCAAGACAATATTACTCCAACTTGCAATTCCAATCGAGACTGGGCCAAGTCTCACATCCAGAGGGAATAGTGATAGCTGAGGCCTCATTCAAAATCGGGTTATAAACCTTGTGTGGATGTGAACTTGTACAAATGGATGAAATGGTGAAACGAGTTCCGATTGTCTTCACGATGCCAAGAGCATGAGAAGGCTTTTTCTTGATTAGGAATAGCTCGTATCTACTCTCTTAATAACAATTGCCCGTATTACAGCCAACCATGGATAGCGGCAAGCACGGATTCAATCCAAGCAAATGAAGAGATTTCAAACATGTGGAATCATATTACTCCTAGCTGTACGACACCAAAATCCATTACATGGGACCGTCGGTCCGCATTCAAGTCTAGATGCCAGTCATTGCTGCTATACAAAATTGAGACGGAAAAGACGCCAGGCAATGCTGATTGATGAGAGCTCATCATCACCAATGTACGTCGATGCTGCGATGCAGTGTTTGCTCTTGGGAAATATTCGCGACCAGAACTGAACTTTGCAGTCTATGCCTTCATGAGCCTTCAAAGCTCGCGCTTACCCATGTACCCAACGCCATACACATAACTTGCAAAGAAATTGATCAGGGATATGTCGCGGTCTGTAATATAGACACAAATAAAATGGTCGAGCACACTCAAATGCTCAAACCCTTCCCTGGCGCAGACAAAAATCATTTCGTTAAAGAGCCCGAGCCGAAGCGAGGTCAAAGTCGGAAATTGGAGGGATCCTAGAAGTTGAAGCCGCCTGGGAACTGTTGGCCTCTTCGTCCACCACCAGGCATGCCGCTGCCCATGCCGCCAAAAGGACTGCCGCCACCCGTAGAGAATGAGAAGCCACCTCCACCGGGTCGACCGCCTCCCATGCCACCTCCACCCATGCCGCCGAACATGTTGAAGACTGGAGGAACCGTTAGTGGAGATTCGATATAATGCATGAGCTTGACTTACGCATTTCGGGGTCTAGCTGAACGCCGCCGCCCATGCCTGGGTGGCCAAAGCCGCCGCCGCCGCCGAACATTTCTGAAGGATCAATGAGGTCCTCGCCAGAGTCATATCGTTGGCGTTTCCTAGACTTTAATTAGCCAAACAGCTCGCGTTGAGAAGCCAGAGAATTGCACATACTGAGGGTCGCTCAAAGTCTCGTGAGCCTCTTGGATTTCTTTGAATCTCTCGGCAGCTTCCTCATCGCCTGGGTTTTTGTCAGGGTGATGGACGATGGCAAGCTTTCGGTAAGCCTTTTTTATTTCTGTGTCTCCTGCATCCTTGCTGACTCCGAGGATCTTGTAGTAATCTTTCCGCTTGCTCTTCTTCAACTCAAGCTCAGCGTTGCGGATGTCCCTAGCAATACCTGGCTCTGATGGATTGGCATCGTGAATAGCCTTGTACTCTCGTACAGCCTCCTCCCAGTTACCAGACTCACCCAAAGCTTTTGCGCGGGTCTTGCGAGCCTTGGTATAGCTTGGATCGAGCTCAAGAGCCTTGTCGCAATCCGCAATTGCTGGTGTCCAGTTCTTGAGCCGGGTCTGGCAAAGAGCTCGGTTCTGTAGGATCTTGGAGTTTGTGTTCTTGTTTTGTGGATCAATTTCGAGGGCCTTGGTGTATGTGTCAATGGCCTCCTGGAATCTGGAAGCTTTGAAAGCAGCATTACCCTCCTCCTTCATTCGCTCCAACTTTTGGACCATCCGCAAGTTTTTGACGGCATCTTTGAAGTCGGGATCACAGCTCAGTGCTTGCCTGAAATGTTGAATAGCCTTTTCGTTCTCGCCCTGAGCATACAAAATACGACCCCGCAAAACCAAGGCATCTGGGTCCTGGCTGTTGTTCCGCAGCAGTGTCATGGCCACATTTGCGGCCTCACCAAGTGCATTAGGATTGCCCATTCGCAGATGTGCTTCTCCCCGCATCAATAGCCACTTCCTAGGTCTGTCGACACCAGCGCCCAGTCCCCGCTCAGCTTCGTTCAGCGCAAAAATGACCATGGATCCTGAGTTTCCTTTCTGCAGCGAGTCTTCCGCCTGCCGCAGATGTTGCTGCATGCTCAACGCCGGCTGCATGTCCTTTGCCGTAGCATTAATTGAGTTGTACACTAAAATAGCCTCGTCTGGCCGTCCAAGGCTGGTATAAACCCTGCCTAATCGGAGACGAATCTTCATGTTTCCAGGGTCCAGTTCGTCAGCAGTCTTGCAATCTTCCAGCGCCTCGACGAAGCGGTTTGCAGAGATGAGGGCAGCCGCTCGGTTCGAGTAGTAGGTAGCATTCTTCGGGTCAGCCTCGATTGCTGCAGAAAAATTAGGTTAGCAAAATATTTAACAATTTTTAAGGAGGTGGAGTGGTTGACGCTGGTCGGCTTCAGGCAGCACCTGAGTCAGACACTCAAAGAAAAATGAAGCCATTGCCACTCACCTTTTGTGTATTCTTTAATGGCTGCAGGATAATCCTTGATCTTAAAGAACTTGTTACCGGCTGCCTTGTATTCTTCGGCCTCAATTTTGGGAGGTTGCGTTGGCGATGCTGCAGCCTCGGGGGTAGCTGCATAATTCGCTGACTGCGGCGGAGGACTCGTCGTGTATCGGTGCGGTGGAGGAGCCGGTCGTCCCTCTTGTTGTTGCTGCTGCTGCTGCTGCTGCTGTTGTTGCTCACCGTTTGTGCCATTTGTCCTGGGGAAGCCGCCTGGAGTATGTGCCGCAGCCGGGCTAGAGGGAACGGGCGAAGAAGTGAAGTCGCGGTCCACATCCATGGGCTGCGGCGTGGGCTGGTCGCTCATGGCAGACATGGCCGAAATAGAAAGTCGCTGCCGCTCCTCTGGCGGGAGATTTAGCGGGTGTGAGTTGTGGTCGTCGTACCTGGACGAGCGCTTGGACGAGTACGAGGTAGAGCGTCGGCCGCTGCGGTCACGTTCACGTTCACGTTCCCGGTCTTTGACGCGGACGTGGGATTTTTTGTCGGGAGAAGAGGGAGGGGTGCCTGGATTACTCTTCTGCGACGAGGATCCGGGGGCGAGCTTGGGGGCGTCGTGAAGCTTAGACTTTTTCGACGATTTATTGAAGAGGGAGGGAAGAACCATGAGAGGCGAGCGTGGGAGAGATGGCGACCTGCGGGTGTAACTGAGAAATTAGTGCGCTGCCGTCAAACTTTGGTTGAGGAACGGGGACCGGAGAAAAAAGCGGTTACTCTGGGATGGATGGGCGCTCAGAAATGTTGCTAGAACATTCTACCAGGAAAAGCGCAGAGGGCAGAGGCGAGGCGAGGCAAAAGCCGCAGCAAGAGCCACAGAGGCAAGCCTCAGACGGGGCTAATGGGCGGTGCGAGCTGTCTGAGAGAGGCTGAAGCAAAGGGAAAATAATAATTACCACAACAAGTTCACCTGGCCTGACCTGGTCTGGCCTGGGGTCAGTTCAGATACTGCCTACCACAGGTGGTAGATGCTGCAGCTGCTAATTAGCTGTGCGTGTAAACAAAGGCCCTCTTTGTATGCTCAAGTGTGTATTGCTGCGTTCGTGCTCTTTGTGGGTGTGCTCTTGCCCTTTGTCCGCGGCTCTGTATTCTGTCTGTTTGTCGCTTCTTCAATTACCTGTGGTCTGTACTGAGAGCATCCCTTCTTCCCCCATCTATCTATCTAGCTAGCTAGCTAGCTAGCTAGCTATCTATCAATGCTCAATGCCATCGCCGCGCAGGAGGTTGGGGCCCTGCGCTCTGCAGCATCAAAACATTGCCAACACCTGCATGCACAACAGCTCACGCTGGCTTCTCCAATCTCAGGCGCATCTGACTCCCGCCTACATTTGCAACGATGAGTTGGCCACCCAGAGGCCCAGCCTGCCCATTTTTACGTACCAGTGGCCAAACATTCCTCTCGCTATTGTCCACAGCAGTCTCTCATGCTACTGCCCTCGAAAGCTTTAATTCAACCTCATCTGCAACCTCCAGCCTGCAACCTCCAGCCTGCAACCTCCAGCTTCCAGCCACCAGCCTCCAGTCTTGCGGCCGGACTTTCCTAATCGAGCAAACCATCTGTTCCTCAGTCTCCTCTCATCCAATGAAGCCTGTTCCGACCCTACATTGGCTGGAGCAGCGTCTACTGCAGCCGCTGGAGCTTCCTTCATCACGCAATCTCAATCGCAATCGCATTCACTCGCCCCCGTCATTGTTTATTATCAAGATAGTGAATGGCCCGTCCGTCTCATACTCCATTCTTCATGGAAATTCCGGGCTCTCTCTGCTGCCTGTGCGCCTGTAGATAATCAAGTCGCTGCCCGCGTGCCGTCATCTTGCTGCTGCCGTGCCAAGGCTACTTCCATATCGCCGCTCATATTGACAGTCCGCACTGTCGTCTGGGTCAAACCTATCCATTGATTGTGCATGCGTGTCGCAGCTTCCTCCCGATACGCTCCGTCCACCGGGAACCCATTTATATAAGCCAGGCATCGCCCTTGAACGATTCAACCGTTGCATCGTTTGTCTGACAAGGAGCAGCCTCGCTGCGCTTTGTTCCGTATCGCCACGTGCCAAAGCTTAGCTTAGGCTTCACCATTCCTCCACAGGTCCCCGCCAACCTCTCACCTTTATCCCTCACTACACCTTTCAGGACGCCTCTATCGCGCAAGATAGTGATCCGTATACCCGTGCGTGTCACAGAGTGAGATATAGCAGACCATTTCAAGGCTCTTGCCCTCCCACCCTCTGGTCACAGGACGATTGCGACGCTACGGCAAGGTCACAGTGCTTTCAGGCATAGACTGTTGCAGTCCAACTTGCAACCCCTCCTCATTTCCAGCGTTCTTCCAGACAGCTTAACCGCGGACTTTTCCCCAAAGCTAGCCCTCTGGTTCTCTTCTATTCTTCTATTCTCCCGGGACCCGTATCCGTGAATCTGGCGCCGCCTCCGGACGTACAAGCCCCAGCTGAAGGCGCTTGATGCCACTCTCCTGTTCTCTGAATTCATTCAAATTCCCATTTACTCTCTTTTTACCGTAGTTTCATACTATAGCTATGGGGCTTACATACAATATCTACCTTAACTCAACCCGAATCTACGGCTGCAAGAATTGCAAGACGCATCTCTCCAACCATGACGACATCCTCAGCAGGGTCAGTTGAATTTCTTGTACGGTAGGTTTTCTCACCAACATGGCTAACAAACAAAAGAATTTCCGCGGTCAGCATGGCAAAGCATACCTGTTTGACACCGTCGTCAACGTGACCGAGTCGGAGCCTAACGAGCGCAATATGACGACCGGCCGGCACATCGTACGCGATATCCACTGTCGACAATGCAAAGAAACAGTAGGCTGGAAGTATGATAAGGCATACGAAGCTAGTGAAAAGTACAAGGAGGGCAAGTTTATTCTGGAGGCTGAATTACTGTGTACGGTGACTTGACGGGTAACAACCGGGTTTGTTGAATATGCATTTTGCTGGAGTTTCAGGGTATTTGGTATCGATAAAGGGTTCTGGAGTAAACAGATCAGGTGTTCAATGGCAGTCTTTTCTATGCTTTGAGGACAAGGCAATGGGTCTATTGGGTCTGCTTCGGTATGTAGGCCATTTACAGCTTCCTCTCCTCTCTTGCACTACCACCGCCACCAGGGCATCCGTTTCAAGAGAATTTCAAGAGCCTCTCCACCCGGGAAAACACACCCCCGTTCAATATTTTCTGAGCTTGCTATAGCAACAAATATATGAGTTTACTGGATATCGATAGCTTCTGACCATCTACTTTGGTCAAAGCGTGCTAGATTACCCCGCAATTGTGCCTCGGCGGGGCAGCTTGCTCGCACGCCTGTCATGCGATGACTGACGAAGCAAGCCGCGATTACAAGGAGAAGCAGTTTAATCTCCCATTATGAGTGGTTAGTGCTCATGAAGCGCGTATTTAGACCCACGGGTCTGCATTTGCTCTCTTGGTTTTACCACGTTCGCTTTCTCCCTCTTACTACTGCTTTTCCAACGCAGATTCTGCTTCACTGACTATACGATTTACTTAATAATTATCTCTCCTATAATCGATCAACATGACCAAAGGCACTATGAAAGCAGTGGTCTTCAAAGGGCCGGGCAAGGTCGTCATTGAAGACCGCCCGATACCGGAGATCAAGAAGCCCGGAGACGTTATTGTGAAAGTAGACAAGGTGAATCACATATCAATCCCAAAGTGTAATGATTGACGCTAAATGCTTCGGTAGACAGCGCTCTGTGGCAGGTACCTACTTTCTCCCTAAGCTTGCTAGAGTTATGAGTCTAACTAATCAATCCTTCCCAGCGAACTCCATGTCTTCCGCGGCCACCAGCCCTCGGGTACCGACTTTATCATGGGCCATGAGTTTACGGGGCAAGTCGAGGAAGTCGGACCAGAAGTTAAGACACTGAAGAAGGGCGATCGCATTGTAACTCCGTTCACTGCTTCCTGTGGGACATGCTTCTACTGTAAGCACGGCTTCTCATCACGCTGCGAGAAATCCGAGCTCTTTGGATCTGTCGGACTAGACGGCGCTCAAGCCGAATACGTCCGTGTACCACTGGCAGATAGTACAGTAGTAAAGGCACCCGAGGGTATTAAGGATGAGCTTTTGGTGCTCATGGCGGACATATTCCCTACTGGCTGGTTCGCTGCAAACAATGCGTTCAAGCACTCTACGCCCGATGAGATCAAGGAAAGCACGGTTGTTCTGATCGGATGTGGCCCTGTTGCTCTGTGTGCGCTGCTCAACATCCTCGACTATGCACCCAAACACGTACTTGCCGTCGACTCGATTCCCTCGCGTCTTGACCTGGCCAAATCGCTCGGTGCGGAACCGTGGAACTTCCAGACTAACCGCGAGGGGCTCGACAAGCGTGTGAAGGAGCTTACTGATGGACGAGGCGCAGATATCGTGGTGGAGGTGGTGGGACTAAGCCCCGCATTGAAGATGGGGTATGAGTTACTACGGCCTTGGGGGGTGATAAGTAGCGTGGGCGTGCACAATGGCGAGATTCCCTGGAGCGGCAACCAGGCATACGGCAAGAACTTGCGGGTGCAGATGGGCAGGTGTCCGGTGCGGAGCGTGTTTGAGCCGGCGCTGGAGAGCCTCAAGAAGCATCAAAACAAGCTAGGGTAAGATCATGGGTTGGGTTTCTTATGTGGTTCTATATTCGCAGAGAAAGAGGCTAATCGAACATCCCAGATTCATGACAGACAAGATCATGCCCCTGACCGAGGCCGTGGAGGGCTATGATCTGTTTGACAAGATGAAGGTGCAGAAGGTTGTCTTCGAAGCGCAGAAGTAGCAAATAGGCGAGAAAAGGTTTAGGGAGTAGGGCGTACATAGTGGTGTTGCGGCTCAAAAAAAACAAAAAGAACACCAAGCAGAAAGGCCCACAGAAAGGCCGGGATGCACGCAGAGATTGGGTGGGGCCAATCAGGAAAGAGGGGAGGTCGAGACGTAGGCGGTCGCGTTGTTGTTGGTCAATGATGTAGGGTATTTGGTGACGAGCTGGGGCGGTGTGCGGCAGGGCTATCACCTACTATAAAGTGTACCATAGCGAGTGTAATCCATGGGTGTAGACAGTACTATGTACTATGGCAATAAGCGCACCCAGGCTATGTGGTTGAGTGAGCATGTACATGTCATGTTGACTGCTGGCGGGTAGCTGCGGGGTGGGGGTTTGAAGTTGGGTGCTATTTTTCTGTGCGCGCGTCTCTTTGGGTGGGCTTGGGCTTGCAGGACAAACGGCGGGCGGACAGCTGCTGCACTGGCTGGCGGCGGCGTTTGGCTCCCACGGCTACGCCCATCACAATCACATTGCAGCAGCAACTTGTAGGTTTGTAAGTATCTACTGCTATCCACGGTACGCGGCGAAGACAGCTGAGCTTGCGATTGCCTGCGCCTCACTGCTCTCTGCCACGCTGCCACGCTGCTTTGCGGGCCAATTTGTCTCGCAGCTTTGTCGTCTGTGGTGTTAGTGTCTTGTGTCTGTGTCTGTGTCCGTGTCTGTATCTGTATCTGTATCTGTATCTGTATCTGTATCTGTGTCTGTCTGTCTGCCACCTGCCGCCTGCGCTGTGCATTCTTTCCGGCAAGGCTCGCCTGCCTCGCTAAAGCTCTCAGTAGTGCTGCGACAACCGACAACCCCCAACCCAATATTCCCTTGGCCTGTCCTGCCACTGCCTGCGCCCGCCGCCGCGACCCTTCGTCACCTTACCTCTCAACTCTCTCCGCACACACACACACACACGCACTCGCTCACGCCTCTGCCTCCACCGCCGACTCTCACGCGCTTCTCCCTCCTCCCCACGCGCATCTCCCCCCATCTCTCCCACAACACCTTTCTCTCCGCCTCTCACCCTCTCCTCCTCTCCCCTCTTCTTCTCTCCTCTTTTCTTCCCCGTCCGCCTGTCGATCTCTGCACCGACCACCTCCCCCGCCACTTCCGCATCAACCTGTAAGTAGTCGCTTCCATATGCACGATTCCTCCGCGACAACACCACAACAAACGACGCTGAACGCAACCCTCAGCCCGCTCAACTCTCCTGCCCTCTCTCTCGTAGGCCATCTCCTCACCTCCTGCGTCCCTCTCCTTCTCTCCGCAGTGCGTGTCGCCCGCTTGTGCTACTTCTCGTACATACGTCACTAACTCAACCCTCCTTTAGTACCACCCAAGGCCATTCCTACAACATGTCCGCTGAGGATTCCCAACAGTCCGTCCAGGATGCGTCCCGTATGGCCGACTCGTTAGATCGCCTGCAAGTCGGCGACGATGGCGACGTGATTCCGCGCACTGAGCAGGAATATGCCGAGTCGCAGCTCACCCTCCGAGCCATTGTCTCCTCCAAGGAAGCTGGAGTCATCATAGGCAAGGCAGGGAAAAATGTCGCTGATCTTCGCGACGAAACTGGCGTGCGCGCCGGCGTCAGCAAGGTTGTCCAAGGAGTTCACGATCGCGTCCTTTCCGTTACCGGGAACCTCTCTGGGATATCCAAGGCATACGGCTTGGTCGCCAAAGGCCTTCTGGAAGGCGCTCCCGCGATGGGAATGGGTGGTCTGATTCGTAGTGACGGAACCCATCGTATGTACTCCCAATGATCCACCCAAGCCCCTCGGCCCATACCCCTTCACCTATCCCCAGTATGCGCGAGAAATAAAAAGTATCGAGGCTAACATGTGATAAGCCATTCGTCTTCTCATCTCCCATAACCAAATGGGTACCATCATCGGTCGACAGGGCTTGAAGATCAAACAGATTCAGGATAACTCCGGTGTCCGCATGGTCGCGCAGAAGGAAATGCTTCCCCAGTCGACCGAGCGCATTGTTGAGGTTCAGGGATCTCCCTCAGGCATTGAGAAGGCCGTCTGGGAGATTGGCAAGTGCTTGATTGACGACCACGAGCGCGGCTACGGCACCGTGCTCTACAACCCGGCCGTGAGGGTCCAGCCCGGCGTTGGCCCCTTGTCCAACGGTAGCTCTGGAATGAGTGGAGGACGTTCGTACAATCGCACTGGGCACGGTGCTGATTTCAGCGATTCCCCTCCTACTTACTCCTCCCGACGGTCCGGATCTGACGCTGCCAGCCGTCCACCTCCCCCAACTCACACCGAAGATGGAGAAGAAATGCAGACCCAGAACATTAGTATTCCTTCTGATATGGTTGGCTGCATCATTGGACGCGGTGGCAGCAAGATTAGCGAAATTCGCAAGAGCTCCGGTGCCCGCATTTCCATTGCCAAGGCTCCTCACGACGAAACGGGCGAACGCATGTTCACCATCACTGGCAGCGCCAGCGCCAACGAGAAGGCGTTGTACCTTTTGTACGAAAACCTGGAGGCCGAGAAGATGCGACGCAGCCAAGCTCAGGAGTAGACGATTATTCTGGCTGAAGGTGTCGATGGGGTTTTTCTTCTCCCTTCAGACGGAACAAAACCGGACACAACATGTGTTACCGCTTTCCCAAGATGCATTTTATCGACCTTGTATTCTCCCCCGTCTCCCCGACTTCCTCTTGTAAAACGGCTTTCCCCCATACAACCTCAAAAAACCCGACCCTAAAAGCAAGGCTTTGCTTAATTCGTTTCTGCCTTACTACCTGATGGATACCACGGATGTGCAGGGCACTATTTAAGCCTTTTTTTTTTCTTTCTTTTTTTTCTAGGATTACTGTTATTTGTCTTCCCCGAGAGACTTGAGTGCAAATTGAGCGACTCACGAATGTCATGACTTATGGCCTTTGATATCCGGGTAGCACATCTGCTTGCGACGGGTCTATGTCGAGGCGGAATGGCTTGATACCTTTTATCCTCTTTGAAGAAGCAGGGCGATGAACATTGCTGGAAGAATGGACATGGGCCTCTCCCTACATCTCACACGCTCTCTCCCACTACTCATCACCAGCGCCTCGTCCTACATTACTCTCCCTCTATAACCCTTCCCTTACTCTACCTGTTTCCCGTCCCCTTGATCCTTCCTTCTCTCCTTCCCGTAGTGCCTCTTCCAAGCCCGAAACCAGAGGCGTTCTCACTACACCCTATAACTCTTGATACCTATCTATAGCTGCAGCTGGCAGACCAGAAACCTTTTCAGTTTCTCATATACCTTATGTAGAGTAGTAATTGAGTCTTGGGATACTCTCTGTGCCCTTTCTGTTTCCTGCTTTGGTCTACAGGTGTCCGGGGGCTATCATGTAATGTGTGGGTGGGGCGTTGCGGCGGTGAAAACAGGATAGTGCAAATGGGAAAATAGCGAAAGTCAAAAGAAAACGGCTGGTGGGCATTGACCGCTTTTCCTCAACACAGCGCACAATAGTGACAGTTTTTTTGGTTTGTTGAGGTTTGATTCGTCTAGTTTTCGTTCATCGATTTTTCGATCGTTGTGTAAAACCGGATTGTATTCTAGATAAAGTGCTGGGATTTTGAACCACGGTGCTTAGTCGTGTTACTCTCGCCACACGACCGCGGTGGGTAAGCATAAACTTTCGCCCGACCGAATTCCGAAGTTGGTTCTAGTCTGCTTTCCTATTTCTCCAGAGCACTCCCAATTTCTCATCCTTCAAGTTCCGTCCAGTTCTTCTACTCACTACAAATCAGTCCCCTTTAGTCTCTTTCATATTCTCCTCTGGTTCTTTCAAAACAATCTCGACACTACGGTTAACATCGCATCCTCTTATCATGGCGGCCACCAAGAATCACTCTGCGTCTCAGCACACACCTCTCTCGGCCAAAATCCCATCCAATCTCGCCTCCAGCAAGATCACCAAGCCTGCGACACGCTCTACGCGCTCGAAGCCTTCAAACAGCCAATCCACCCATAACCCACTTAACAACAATAACTCGACCATAAGCATACCACTGCTTCGTGCCAAACTAATCTTCGCCTGCCGCCACTACGTGACCGATGACATTCTCTACGATGCAGTCATCACAGGCTTCTCCTCGGGTTTCGAGCGCTGGGTCACACCCGCTACCTTGAAGGCATCACTGGGCGGCCGCAAGAAACGCTACTTTGTAGTCGATGCGAAGACGTGGGAGTTTGAGGAGTACAGCAGCTCCTACGAATGCCGACTACACACACAGTCACTACCCATTAATGCCGGTAACGGCGTCGTACTTTTTAGTAAGTAAACTTGAGTTCATTTTCATTAGTTTTAAGAAAATCAACAGCCTCTACCATGCTATCTACTTTTTGGTGGTTTTGCGTGTCCCAAGGAGGCGTAGGATTTGTTGGTTGGCTGTGCACAATTTTGCTAATTCGGGAAATAGTCAAGGAATTGCCCGAGTGGACGGCGTTTATGGCTGGCTATAAGTACCAGTCCAAACGAAGCTCAGGTGTTCTGGCACGCGATGGGCATCAGCAAGTTGAGCGGAAGTGGAAAGACGAATGGCGCAGGCAGTGTGGAATCGAGGGCGGCTGGAGAGACAAGAATGCCGGGCCCATGTGGGTGCTAGTCAAGAGTGCCCTCAGGAGGATGGCCAAAAGCGAAACACGCGACGCGTGAACATGTTGCTTCAAGTGTGAATTCAGCTTAGCACGGGACAGGCGTTTTCTGTTGAAAAAAAAAAGAGTTATTAGATACCATAAGTCGGAGTTTTGGATATGCATCCAGGATTGGGGTTGCATTTCGTGGTTTAAAGTGTCCTTTTTTGAGAGAGAGAGAGTTTAGGGTCCTGCTGGAGTTAATTCTTTTGCCCCTCGACTATGCGAGAAAAATTATTATTTTATGAACAATGGTTCCAGCAGCTAGTGTCAATATCATCTTTCAGACTGCTTTGGGAGTACCACGGAAGTTCGTTTGTGATGACTTCAACAATTTTGATGATGGTCATCTGGTGACTCGTTCTGCTTAATAACCGGGAAGCTTCGGGAGAGCATATGGGATGTAAATAGACTGGTGACTAGGAAAGCTAGACATACAGCGAGACCACACGCCGCTTACTCTATCCTTCTATCCCCATCCAACCTAGGAACAGCCGCATTGCCGAGGCGGTAAAGGGCACATGTAGGTCAAGAGCTTGACGTAGGGGTAGTCACCTGCAGTAGTAGTCAGGAGTCAGCTTCGGAATGTATGTTCCGAATTCCGAGCACTGAGGCTGGCAAGGCTGGTCCGTGCCAGCTTTAGCGTACCGCGGGCTTAGCTCAGGAACTTGATGCCACCTTTGACTTTTAACGTCACTGTCGGGCATAAAAGGCTGGACAGCGGCTACTTGTTTTCGCTCTTTTCACTGCTGTGTATAAAAAGAGGCGACACCTCGCTTGCTCTGTGTCGGTGATTTATTTTATTGGGCCTTTGATTCGCCCCATTCCACTCCTTTCATTGCAACCCCGATTCGATCCAATCCGATTGCGCTTTCCCCGAACCTTCGTTTCTCCCCTCCCTTACACACCACACACCTCGAACATCTACATTTCTCTCGTCGCGACACCTCAAATTGAATCAGCTAAAATGGCGCGCTCCAAAGTTGCAACGCCTGTCCGACGCACTCCCTCCGAGATGTACAAGCAGTCCAACGGCATCTCGCACCAGCTCAACAATGCCGTACACACCGTGGAGAAACAGCTCGAGGACGCGGTAGAGCTCGCTGCGCGTAATCCCCGGGAAGAGAAGGAGGCAGGGTATTTGACATTGATGATTTGTGTGGGTGGAATCTACGGAAGCTTGTAAGTCGCTACGCCTTCGACTCGGGCACCGATTGAGGATATTTTGAGAACGCTTAGGAAGTACAAAATGCTGACATTACCCGTACAGCCTCAGTTGGGCCTACCTACAAGAACGCATCACGACGACTACGTACGGACCCCAGCACTCGCGCTTCACGTACTCAATTTTCCTGAATACCATTCAATCCGCGTTCGCTGCTATAACCGGACTCATTTACTTGATCTCTTCCGCACCGCGCGACCCCAAGACTGGTGCCCGTAAGACCCTCCCCATATTCCCTTCTCGGGGAATACTCTTCCCCTTGTTTATCATTGCCGGAACAAGCAGCTTGGCTTCTCCCTTTGGATACGCGAGTCTGAAGCATATCGACTATGTCACCTTTATCCTTGCGAAGAGCTGTAAGCTTCTTCCAGTCATGGCCCTTCACATCAGTATCTTCCAAAAGCGCTATCCCTTGTACAAATATATGGTTGTCGGCTGCGTAACCCTTGGTGTAGCTGTCTTTACGCTGCACAACCCCTCCACAGCAAAGAAGGCAGCAAAGAAGGGCGTTAATGCCGATGCGAGTAAGGTTTTTGGTCTTTTCCTCCTCGGCGTCAATCTCCTGTTTGACGGCTTGACCAATACTGTTCAGGACAACATTTTCAGCAACTTCAAGGGATTCACCGGGCCGCAGATGATGTGCGCGCAGAATATCATGTGCACTACCCTTACCATCACCTACCTCCTAGTCTCGCCTTACATTGCAGCTACCCCCCTTGGCTCCTGGGTCGGCTTGTCAGCTACCTCTGGTGGCGAACTTCATGATGCACTTGACTTTGTGACCACCTACCCTGCCGTTGGGTGGGATGTTCTTGGCTTCGCGGCGTGCGGTGCTGTCGGGCAGGTTTTCATCTTCCACACCCTAGCCCACTTCTCGAGCCTGCTGTTAGTGACTGTCACTGTGACGAGGAAGATGCTTACGATGCTCATGAGCGTGGTGCTATTCGGTCATCATGTCACGCGCATGCAGTCACTAGGTGTTGCACTGGTCTTTGGAGGAATCGGCGCGGAGGCTTTCTATAGCCGTATCGAAAAGAAGGCCAAAATGGAGGCCAAGAAGAAGGCGGCTGCGGCGGGCAAGAAAGAGTGAACTGATCTTCCTGTGTGCGTCTCCGTCTACATGTCGGAGCAGGGGGCGTCAGCATTCAGGCGTCGATCTTGGTATATTATAGACTTAGACAGTTTGTGTCCGTGTCGAAGTGTCTGTTTTTTCTTTTAGATACTCACTATATCCAATGGCAATGGTTTGACATTTTTTTCACATTTGAGACCAACAGGCTGGACTAGTCTCAGATTAAACTGGACTACGAGAATGGGAGTTCACTAACTGAAGCTACAAGAAGAAGTCGAGCCGACAAGGAACATCCGGGCTTATTGAAGGAGAAAGGATGGGTGTCAATAATTACATGCTCACCTAATTGGGAACTTGCCACGGGTTCAATCAATGATCTTTGGCGAATTTGGGAAGCTCTCAAATGGCAAGAAGGGGATATAAGTCACAACATTTGAACAATTCGGATGTAGAGATTTGTATTCATCTATGTTCTGATTCATTGGTACCGTCTTTAATATCTTTACTGAGGATCTCAGTGTCACCAATGACACCCTTGGTGGAAGTATTCAGTGTATCCACTGATATGCAACCGATTGAGATACTGAGAGTTCCAGTGTAACCACTGAGACACCCCTGATAGAGATCTTTGAATTCATTCAAGTGTAAGGACCGACACTTTCGCTGGCGGCTAATAACCGATTAGGTCCTCGTAAGAATCGACATCATTGCCCTCCTCCAGGACCTTCTCCGTCGCCGACAGGTCTTCCCTCTTCCCATCTGGTCCCATCTTCCAGTCCACCACGCGCTCTACTTTCCGGTCGTTGTCGTCCGTGTACACCTCTCAGTGCTGGAAAACTTGGCCCACCAGCTTCGCATCCTCAGCGAGGAGGTGCTCAGCAGCCTGCTTGTCACCAGCTTTGATCTAAGCCTGGACGTCGAAGATTTGGCCGGGGCCAGGACCACCAGTAGGAGGGCCACGGGTGCGAGCATCTTTGGAGGAAGTCTTTCCCTTGCTGGGCACGGTGGTCGCGGTGGACGCCTCGGCATCTGAGCCTTTGGGGACGAGAGGTTTGCCGTTGGTGTCAGGAGCCCGCGGGTATCCAGTAACTGGTATTTTCCGTGTGTACCGCTTCTGGTACTTCTCAAGAAATTTTTGGCCCTTTTGGCCTCCACATACTGCAATGGCCAACACCCCGCCCATCTCCAGCCGGTTGTGGCGATATCGGCATGTCGTCTCGAATGAGCACCGTTGTGCCGTGCAAAACGTGGTGTGGCAGAGGAAAAAATCACGCTTTGCATCGCCACCATACCTCTGCGGATCAACTTTTCCGTCCTGGTGCTCGCACTTCAACGTGTCAGTGAACCGTGCCTTGGAGAAGTCCTGCGCTGTCTGCGGCCACATTGTTCCCAATGGAACCTTCGCCGATTTGACCGTGTGTAGCACATTGGCTACAATGGTCACATGGGCCAGTAGGTGACATTGGCTGTGGCCCTTTGATAGCCTGCAGCCGGCTGCTGCTCCTGTGAGGTGGACGTCGGGGCGGCAGCGGGCGGTGTCGATTTGGGTGTAGCTGGTGGTTCTTTCTGCACAATGTCGGACCAGCGACTCTGGTTCAATTTTGGCGTCAGATGGGACTCCTCTTCCTCCCCTTTCTTCTCTTTCCCGTGGCCAGAGTGTCCTACAGCGCCCGGCTTGTCGGCACTGCCTGAACCAGAGTAAATCCTCTGACTCGACTCCGACCATTGGCGAAGGCCAGCCTCCATTTCACGAATTTGGTTCAAGGTTCTTCTTCGCGCCATGGAACCGTCTTACCTCACCCTCCTCATAGGTAGCAGCATAAAACTCCAATTGCCTCAGAGCCTGCCTCTTGCGGTCAAGTAGGACCCGATCTGGCGTAGTTAGTACTGCGAACTATAACTTTCATATGTTGATGCTTACACTCTTCCATTTCGATGCGCGTGATTTCGTCCAAGAGGTTGACTCTCTGAGGTGGGCCAGACTTTGTCAAGTCTTTTTGTCTTTGGACTTGACAAACAGAAAGGGTGGGTAGTAGATTGTTTGGGTCTAAGAGAGCAATCTAAGATTAGAAGTGTTGTGTGCGACAAACCCACCAACGTCACGTGCCAAAGCGACTCTCACTGTTTGTTTTCACTTCACTAATTCCACAATAGTGGAGCAGCTCATGTGGCTCGATGGAAATAGATTACACAGGCCTCAGACGTATCATACATTTTCTACATTACTCTACATTAACTCTTTGATAACGTCGTCCCTGGTATTGACCTGCTGGACCAAGTCTCCTGCATGCTTCATCAAGTCTTGCAGCTTCTGATTCTGGAGCCTACATTCCTCTCCCCAGGAATCCCGCCCCTCCGTTAAATATTTTTCGCAAGTTGACATTGATTTGTATCATTTATTCATAGTGACGGGTCGTTGATACCGCGTCTTTCTCCTTTTTGAGTAGTTCATGTAGAAATGGCCTAGGTTTGGTCGGATTGCTAAGGCCCCTTGAGAAGCTTTCGTCTTTATCAATATTGGCCATTTTGCCCCGTACATGTACCCTGACGTCGTCGGCGATGCCCTCCACGTCGCGAAGCTGGGATTCCACCTGCTCTACCCCCCCCCCCCCCAAGGTTGTTCAATCTAGCTTTCAGAGTTTTGGCCTCTGAGGCCCCTGATCTAAGAACATCTAACCCGCCGA
Organism: Acrocalymma vagum; assembly: GCA_028476805.1. Classification (NCBI taxonomy): domain Eukaryota; kingdom Fungi; phylum Ascomycota; class Dothideomycetes; order Pleosporales; family Acrocalymmaceae; genus Acrocalymma; species Acrocalymma vagum. Next base: position 152,074 of record JAQGEP010000049.1, read on the forward strand.
GCTTATCTACCTCGGCGCGTAGTGTCTGTGAACTCTCTAGACCCCCAAGCTTTGGATATTGGCTTTCAGAGTTTCTGCCTCAGAAGCCTCCCTCCTCAGTTTCTCTAATCCGCCGAGCTTTTCAACACCAGTGTGTAAGGTGTTGGCATTGGCCACTGAAGTTTTCAAATTGCCCAAACCACCGAGCTGTTGTAGTTCAGATGACGTTTCTTCGTTTCCTCAAGTTCGCCTAACATGTTCACTTCGGCGCTGAGGGCTTGCAATGCATTTTTCCAAGGTGTTGGCCTTGGACGTCAGGTGTTGTAGCCCACCAAGATTCTCGACATCGCCTCTGAGTTTTGTTGCTGCATCAAAGACTTGTTTTGATTCTCTGTAAGCCACCCAGGTTGAAACTTCGGTCTCCAAGGTCGCTACTTCTGAGATCATCGCTTAGATATCGTTGAGTCAGCATGCAAAAATTAGAGATAAATTTCTACAGCTACATTAACGCATTGCAAGACTCTCGAAGATTCAAGCAATGGTTTGTAGCTTCCATGCATTAACATATGAAAAGTAATTAATACCATATTGGCAACTTCTAATTCGAAACTTACGGCTATCTCATGTATATTTTTCCAGTGCTCGTGTAGATAGACAAGACAATAGGAATTCGGAAATCTAAATTACCAGTACCCAAGGTCTCGACTAACCATAACGTCGTACAGCAGGCCTTATACAAAGAGGTACATTTAGAGAACAACACACTCATGTCCTCCTCCCAGACCGCTTCCACTCTCGTATGCGCTTCCTGTATCAAATACCAGAGCGCAGTCCAGTCGTCCACACTCACGCTCTCACTCGGTAAGCCAATGGCGGCTTGCGTACTCCGGAAGGCCTGCAAATGAGGAGAGAGATCAATAGCCTCATCTATTTCCGCGTCCGCATGCCTGACAGTTTGTACGCTGGGAACAGTATCCATCACTGCTTGGGTGGTCTGATAGAAGTCTAGTCCTTCTGGCAAGCCCACAAACTGTGTGCAGGAACAGTGTACGGTAAAGCACGTGATCCCCACCAAGAACCCTTACGCTGAGGCTCTGTGTTTTCTTTTTCGTGTGTATTGGATTTCCATGTATTATTCTGTGCCAATAGTACACTGTTCAGCGCTGGGAAACTTTGCGGCATTTTTGTTTGTTTGTTTTT